>JAODAL010023229.1:0-63092 GCA_025379985.1 Phyllomedusa bahiana
GTAAATTTTTTACATTACTACTCTGCAGCATTATTCCACTATGAAAAAAAATATTTGCCATTAAAAAGGCTAATTAAATTTAATTAGATGCTTAGAAAATAAGTTGTTTTCTCAAATTAATATGGACTAAAGAAGGAATAAAACAGTTCTGTACATTTGAAGTCAGTATAATATATTCATAATTACTCAGCATAGCAAAATGAACACAGCTAAGCAATTCAAGAAAAAGTCAAGTACATTTATTATATTTATATACAGTATATGCAACTTGAAACATATGTTCAGTTCACCATACCTAATAATGTCTACATTGGTTCCTTAACATACAATATTAATTGGTTATGGGATGACCATTGTATTTTGAAACAATAACTCTATGGGTAACTGGTAATTAGTTCTAAGGCCCCAAAATTTAACCACTAAAATAACGCAAAATGGAGACTAAAGAAAATTAAGCAGCTGCCTAAAACAGATAAAGCAAATCCTTATGTATAACAGCCAGAAAGAGCTGCTGGAAGCTGGAAATTTCTATGTGGAGAATAAGAGCTTCGTTGTGTCATGTACTTTATATACTCATCCTGAAATGTGTATAAGGCAATAGAGAACATGAAGTACCACACTGTACTGTAGAGAGATGCTACTAGACTTCACTACACTGCAGTAGATGAATGTATAGCATGTAGATGTGCGGTCCATATCTTTTTCCTTACCAATGTTAATGGTTGGCTCTTAATTAGAGATGGGTGAATTTCCCGAAATTCGTTTCGTTCACGTCGCCGAATTTCTCGGCAAAAAATAACTTCGTTCCGAATTACTTCGGCACGAATCACATTAAAAAACAGCTATTTCCAGGCTGCACAGAGCCTGCAGGGTGCTGTAGAACGTTGTGCCATGCTTAAATATGCAGAGGGAGCTTGGTTTGGTCTTCATACAATGCTGTGTTTTAGTATGACACGCACATGACTGCCGCCGCTTTTAGATCGCTCCACTAAAAATTCCCTGGGCACTTAAGAGAGCAAAACTGACCAAAAAAACTGAAGGGGGAATGTAGCCTGATAAAGTCATGGCAGTGAAAGCCAGAAAAAAACAAGCTGAGAGCCAGGTGGCAACATCAGTGACAGAGTGTGGAGGTGACGGCGGCAGCCACAGCGCAAGAGGTCAGAGAGTGGCACAATTGACATTCTGGAGGTGGCAAAAACAGGAGTAAAGGCCACAGATGAGGCCACAGATGGGACAATGACAACGTGTGTAGGTCACGGCAGCAGCCACCGCAGCAGCATGAGGTCAGACAGTGGCACAGGACACAGTGTGGGAGTCACGGCAGCAGCCCACAGCAGCAAACAAAGAGGGCAGACAGTGGCACAATGACAGAGTGTGTAGGCACGGCAGCAGCCCACAGCAGCATGAGGTCAGAAAGTGGCACAGTGACACAGTGTGTAGGTCAAGGCAGCAGCCACAGCAGCAGCATGAGTCAGACATTGGGACAATGACAGCGTGCAGGTCACGGCAGGCAGCCACAGCAGCAGCATGAGGTCAGACAGTGGCACAATTACACAGTGTGTAGGTCACGGCAGCAGCCACAGAAGCAGTATGAGGTTCAGGCAGTGGCACAATCACATTCTGGAGGTGCAAAAACAGGAGTAGGGCCACAGAGTGGGACAATTAAAACAGTGTGTAGTCACGGCAGAAGCCAGAGCAGTCAGCATGAGGTCAGATAGTGGCACAATGACACAGTGTGGAGGTCACCAGCACCAGAGCAGCAGCATGAGGTCAACAGTGGCACAATGACAGAGTGTGTAGTCACGGCAGCAGCCACAGCAGCAGCATGAGGTCAGACATGGCACAAGACACAGTGTGTAGGCACGGCAGCAGCCACAGCAGCAGCATGAGTCAACAGTGGCAGTTTGGAGGTGGGGGGCAATACCAGTCCCTTAAAATTTTTGGGGCAGAGGGAAAACGTCCAATGTGTGGCATCGGGCGGGGGGGGCTTCAGAATAGGGGGGCTAGGCAGGAGTTTGACCCAACTCATTTTCTCACAGTTTGGTGAGGCGTCAGGCTGATGTAGTCTGACCCCAAGGCATTGTGGTTTGGAAATCCTGGCCGATACACCCTGATTCATTTTGACAAAGGTCATCGTTCCACTTTTCCCTGTGGACAAAGGGTTTTCATTTGGGGGTAACGATGGCCCCCCCCGCACTGAACACCCGTCTGATCCCACACTACTGGGGGGCAGGACAGCTTTCCATGCAAACCCGGGCAAGTTGCGGCCAACACCCAATTTGCTGCCAGTAGTCCAGCGGATCTCTAACGGGGGTGGCAAGTGTTTTCCAAAGTACCCCACCACCGTTCGGGACGCTCCAGGTCCTCTGCTGCGGCGACTACCCTCCTCACTAGGGGGGTGAAGGAACGCTCTTTTATGACTCCAGCTTGGGTTGCTGCTGATGGAGCTGGTACTGCCCCGACCCCCCCCCCTTTCCCCCGCAGCCGCGCAGTATAGTGACGCTGAAACCCCCCGGGTCAACCCTTCAGAAGGGGCGTGCCGCACATAGCACGGGGCCACTGACTACAGGATTTCCCTATAGTAATTAAGTTTGTCCTCCCCTCAAAAGCTGGAAAAAGGCTCCCCTTTTTGGGCCGGAAGCGAGGGTCCCCAAAAGGGTGGAGCCAGAATCATCCTTTTCCGGGTTCTACTATTCGGCGTCCTAGCCAGGGAAAATCACATGCTGCGGCCATTGCACAATGACCAGGGCTCCCCGCCCCCATCCCACTGTATACTGCCACGGCTTGCGGTCATCTCCTCTCTTCCCCCATCTCCATCTACCCCCCCCCCCCTGCCCTCCTCCCCCTTGTCACCGGGTAGAAAAGCCTCATTTCACCCAAAAATGCTTTTGCTCCAATGTCCTCCTCCTCCCCCTCCTCCCCATTTCATCGCCACCGGACTCATGTGGCCGCAGATTAACGCCACTCTCCATCCCCCGCCCAACAATTTTTTTAGCCTTTCCCGGACATGAAGCAGTGGAAACGTTATTTCATCCCTACTCCTGGCGCTGACAAAAAACGCGCCTCCCGAATGGCCCCCAACAAACGGAAGTTCACGTATGGCTGCCACTGGCAAAAATCAAAGTTACTCAGGGGAGTACTTCTGTCTGCCGGGGTGATCAAAATATCGTTAATGCCTTCCTTTCATACATCGGTCCAACAGGCAGGCGGAATTCCAACGGTGAAACACGCATATCAAGGTGCTGGGGAGGCCGTTCTTTTTCCCGAAACTCGAAAGGGTGTTCCTGGGGGGGGGGGGGGGGGGGGGGGGGGGCTTTGTACGAAGGAAAAAGTGCATGCCCGTTTCCGGCCATTTTCAGAATGTTCTGAAGATCGGGGGAAGATTTGGGAACCTTTTCAAAACCACTTGAACACTCGCCATGCAGGCGCATGGACCACCCCTCCCTTGCAGCGGGGACACCATTTTTGCCCCTTTCTCCACACCAGGTTCCATTTGCAGTTGGGCGGAGAAAGCCACCTTGATTCTTGCGCTTACCGGGGAGCATTCCCCCCCGGTACTTCTTCGCCGAGGCAACCCGGGTGTAGAACTGCTGACACCGCGGGCCCTACACATGGGGGTATGTGGACAGTATTTTGTGGAGGCTGAGATGGTGGTGGAGGAGAGGAGGGAACTTTGGCCAGGACCGCATTTACAACGGGAGGAAAAGCGCCGCTCCTGTCCCAATTGTTGGTTTTGCCTGACCGGAAGCACTTTCACCCAGGGGGCCAAAGGACATTACGGCCCTGACCGTAGTTACAGCTCCAACGTCCGCGCTGCCGGCACCTTTGGGAACAAACCGAAAGGACTGGCCCACCTTCTTTTCACATATTTATGAATGCGGGATTTTGGGCCTTTTTGGAAAAAAAATTACGGTTTGGAACTCTCCTCTCGCTGGGCACAAGCCATTTTTTTCTCTGAACGGTGCAGAGCCACCATTTTTGGAAATTGAGGGGCTGCATACCAACAACTTGGGCAAACACGGTCCCCCGCGCACCTTAGATGGTTTGGGCCATACTGTGTCTCTTTGCAAACGCCTCACTAAAAGACGCTGGCGCCATATACGAGGACGGGGCATCTGGACCGGGGGATGATGTCAAAAGAAACAGCCCCTTTTGCAGAGGGGTGGACCTTTCTGGCGCAATGGCATGCTTCCACGGGGGCGCTGCTGCTGCTGCTGTTGCTGCGGCGGCAGATGAAAAACCACATCTGAGCCCCCTTTCTCCCAGGCCACCGGAGGTGACCTGCATGTATTACGCAGGGCCGTGGGCCAAATTGCTCCCTGCCACCTTCACTTTCCGGTTTAAAATCCATATACCCATATTGGGCCCCTCCGGTGCCCTTAGCAAAGACGCCACACCGCCGATTGGGATTTTAACCGCCAACCCCCGCACTAAAGGCATTCCTGGCCCGCCTGCTGAGCCCCTGTCCGCTACTTTCTTGCCTGCGAACAGGTTTTTTACCCCGGGCCGTTTGGGCTCCCGACCTCACACTGCGTTTTACCCGTTACTCACGGCCACAAAACCCCCTGCGGGGCTGCGCCCGCCTGACTCAAGCGACCCCCCCTTTTCTCCTGACGATGAAAAGCCCTTGCCCACCCGGGCCCCAAGTGCGTCAAAAACATCATCCTATTGTATTTCATCGCACTGTTTCCCATCCCCGGGGTCTTGGTATCAGATTTTTTACCCCTCAAAAACAGACCCCCAGCCACTCAAATCATATTTGCCGCCTACTGCAAAACAGGGATTTTGGGCCCCCATTTCTTTCGCGGGCCCAATAGCTCGCTGCCCCCCTCAAATTTGTTCTTTTCCTCGCTATATAGGGCGCTGACCCCAAACCCATGTAGATCTCTGGCTGAGGAACCGGGTGGGGCAGAGGCGGGTTTTGGGGCAGGTGAGGGCCGCTGACCCACTCCCCCCCGGGGGCCATGCAAACAAAAGGGTTTTGGCTGAAACGTTCCCCCGACCTTGGCTGGTTGTCAGATGTCATCTGGGGAAGTGGAAACCTATCAACCAACAAAACCATTGGGTTCTGAACAACACACGGCCCTAATGACGCGGCAGTTTTTTTGGCCTCACCCAGGAAACCCCTCTGCGGCCCCCCCCTTTCTGGCTGCGACCTGGCCAAATGTTTGTCCTCTGCCACCCCAGGTAAGAGCCGCCACCCTCCCGCGACAACTGTTTTGTTCTAAATGTAAACACTGTTTATGAAGATACTGTATATGAAAATACACAACCCCTGTATTTTCCCCCAAAGAACCCATAAAAAATTTGGGGAAACCCCTTGGGAATAAATTTCGCCCAAAAGGGGCAAAAAAAATTGACTTGTATGTGTGTTAAAAAAACGTGTATTTTAACAATTAAAAGCACAAACGTTTAAATTTTAACCTTCGGATATAAAATTAGCTACAAATTTTTTTCTGTACGGTGAAAACAAAGTTTCTTTTACTGATACAACCAGAACAACGTTTAATTAACCCCTTATGAAAAATGCGCCAAAGAATTGAGCCACCACAAACTAGTAGCTTTTTAGCGTTTACATGCGGGTTTTTTTTTACGCCACACAATAAAATAAATTGAAATTTAACCTTTTGCGTAAATTTATGCTACGGGAAAAAGTTATATTTGGGGCGTTGAAAATGACGGTTTTCTTTGGATCACCACACAAAAAACAACCTTAGTTAAAACCAAATTGATATAAATTGCGCCAAAAAATTGACCACCACAAACATAGTTTTTGTACTGTTACATGGGGGTTTTTTTACGCCACACAAAAGAAAAAAAATTGAAATTAAACCTTTGCTGTGAATTATGCACGGGAAAAAAATATTTTTGGGGGCGTTAAAAATGATTTTTTTTTGGGGATCACCACAGCTGAAAAACAATGCAAATTTAAACCCCTATGAAAATTTGCGCCAAAAAATTTTGACCCACCAAAAACATTATTTTTGAGCGTTTTCAATGGCAAATTTTTTTACGCCACACAACAAGATAAAAAAATTTAACCTTCGCTTGTAAATTATGCTACAGGAAAAATTTATATTTTGGTTTTGAAAATGACGGTTTTTTGGGTCACACAGCTAATAACAACGCTAATTAACCCCTGAGAAAATTTGCCCAACCAATTGACAGCCAAAAATGAATTTGTTTTGTATTTAAAAAAACGCTGTTTTTTTTAAAATAAAATACAACGGGATCGGGCTTAACCCCCCTTGGAATTAAATGTGCTGTGAGCAATGGGAAAATTAAATTAATGCAGCTGCAGGGGCGCACACGGGATTTCAGATCCAAACCCCAAAAAATCAAAATAGAACTTAAGAAAGCAGCTCTGAAACAAGCGAGACACCCCACAAAAATGCTGTAAAAAAATCAGTTCTTCAGTAAAGCTATTAAAGCAGCACCTTCCCTGATCAACAGTGAAGGAGTGGGGAGCTCCCACGTCCGCCCCACTTATATAGTCGGTGACGTCACAGAATCCCGCCGGGTCTTTTTGGGGCTTCATCTCTCACATTCAGCAGGCTATGCCCTTTTTCCCCTCCCAGAGTCTTTGCCCCTTTTAGCCCAGTCTCGCAGCCCCTTTTTTCAAGAAAAAACACACTTTTTCACCCGAATCCCCCAAAGTTTTGACTTCGTTTTGAACCGAATTTTCCTGAAATTCTAACGAATTTTCCCCCTTTTAGAATCAATTCGCCCATCTCTACTCTTAATATTCTGCCAATGAAGAAAGGTCCCACAATATGGATGAACCATATAACTAATCATACAATGATGGTAAGGCAACCATTTTATTTCACCACCAGAAGGGGTTTTTGGGCTGACTAGCAGTTCTGTTTGCCTTATCACTGAACAGCACTTGGTAAGGGAAATCTGTTATTGTGGCAACATTCTGCAAATTCTACCTAATGGTCTGGGTCATCCTTAGTCAGATTCCATACCATCTAAATTTTGTTAGGGTGCCATTTACGGGATAAAGAACATTCACAGAATTAAGGCATGCCCAACCATACATTCCTGCTGCACTGAAGCCTCTTGTTAATGAGAATAGAAAAGGGTTTGCTACTAATTTTAAAGACAAAATAACCGTTTTCTCAAATTTTTCAAAAAATTTGGGGAGCTTCACTGTGTATAATGGCTGGCATTTTTTAAATATTTTTTTATTTCTTTTCCTTCATTCACCAAAAGACAGCAAACAGAGAGAATATTTAGGTCCTTGGAAACACAATTTGTAGCATGCCTTTTCAATTTCTAGGATAAAATCAAGCTTACTACCTATGTGAGGGATGCCAGTGGAGGGGTCCTAATTAGGATTGAGTGTCAAGACATTGTTGGATGAATATGAAATCAGGAGTGATAATATGTTTAACTCAAGGCCAAAGGCTTTCCAGTTGATCAAACAGAAGAACATACCCCTGGACCTCTAGTTGTCAAGGATCTCTTTAATCTCTAACATCAGGATCATTCATAAATTAAGAGGCAAAAGAAGGATTCTTGGATTCTATTCCTAACTGAGCCTGTCAGATGGACATCAGTTTTGAAGAGGTTTAAACAGAAGGGCACAGCTGCAAAGCTTGAAAATTTTAAAGTCTGTCAGTAAAACACATGTATAGGCTCCTGTGCTGCTGATAATACACAGCAGGGACTTATGTCACCATCTCAACCAAGTCTGTAGAGCCTGTTAGAGCAGAGAGAAGTGATCAGTAACTTAGGGAAGCTTATATACACAAGCAGGAGATAAGAACTTACTCTAGCTCTGAAGGAAATCAGAATAGTAATGTGTCTGTTAATAGACGTAATGTACCTTTGCCTACATGTTTAAAGTGAATCATTGAAATGTGAATTCCCATTGGACACTTACCTTTGGAACTTTGCAACCCTGGCTTCTGTTCACTGTTGGGCTGATGTGCCTGGAGTTCATTTTGAGGTTCCACCAGTGGAATTGATTCTTAGGGCCCACTAGTGGAATTGATTGATTTGGCCCACCCTACAGCTACTGTACATGACTGCACCTAGTTCATATGATTTTTGCTTTCTGCATTTCTTCCTTAAAACCATCTTCAGGCCTGTTCTGCTCAGGGGTTACCATGCCCAGAGGCCATGGGCCTACTGGGAGTTTCCCCTGCTGCCCTGTGGTAGTTCAAGCCTGCCCCTGTTGGACCACAAGAAACCATTTGATTTGTATACAACCTCTCAGCTATTGATTATGGGACCATAATCTTGGAACTAAGGCATAAGACCCTTTATGCTGTAAGTATTGATTTACCATTATTTGGAAATTTATCTCATGGAAGACGGAAACAAGAAAGTTTTGTTCTGCAGACTTTTTGAGAATGTCTCAATGTTTAGATATGGTGGTGATATTATTTGATTTATATAAAGTATAAAATATATTTTGTATTGCATGACTGCAAAATATACACAGTCATGACCACATATGCATTTTATAATATTTTTTCTAATATACTATTTTTTTAAATTTTATTTAGCGTGTATACTCGAGTATAAGCCGAGTTTTTCAGCACAAAAAATGTGCTGAAAAATCTCTCCTCGGCTTATACTTGAGTCACTGTCGGCGCTCGGGCGCTGCAATGGCCCGGGCGCCGGCAGGGACACTTCAGTCATACGCGACTCCTCAGGGAGCGCATATAACTGAAGGCAAGTGAGCCCACAGTGTCAGGGCACTGTGGTGCCCTGGGCACTGTCGGCGATCCCTTCACCTATATGCGACTCCTCCGGCGCGCATATAGGTGAAGAGATACCACTGTGGAGCAGAGAGAGAGCACTCCCTGCTCCGCAGTGGAGTCCGGGCGGCCGCTGACTGGCGGCCGTACGGAGTTTCTGGCACAGGCAGCGTGTGTCATCACGCTGCGTGCGCGGCTTGATGACATCACCCTGCCTGTGAGTGAAGAGGGAGCAGAGCGGCCGGGAGGCGGAGCAGTGCGGGAGCAAGGTAAGTGTTTGTTTTTTATTTTTTAAACTGCTTACAGCCTGCCCTATACCTGCCTACAGCCTGCCCAATACCTGCCTACAGCCTGCCCTACACCTGCCTCCAGCCTTCCCTATACCTACCTATAGCCTGCCCTATACCTGCCTACAGCCTGCCATATACCTGCCTACAGCCTGCCATATACCTGCCTATAGCCTGCCATATACCTGCCTATGGGACCGTATACCTGCCTATTGGGACATATACCTGCCTACTGGGACATATACCTGCCTTTTGGGACATATACCTGCCTATGGGGCCATATATCTGCCTATAACTGCCTATGGGGGACTTTAAACTGCCTATGTAAATTTATTGGTATCCATTTTTATTTTTATAATTTACCAGTAGCCGCTGCATTTTCCACCCTAGGCTTATACTCGAGTCAATAAGTTTTCCCATTTTTTGGGGGCAAAAGTAGGTGCTTCGGATTATACTCTGGTTGGCTTATACTCGAGTATATATGGTATTTTATTCTTGCATAACTAATATTCTGTGTGTCTCATAAGGCTAAATTACAAAGAATAGATAATACCATGTATTGTATATTTACCCTGATTTGATTGAGTTTATATATAAATATTTCACAAATTTTTTTGGGGATCTGAATTTTGTGTATGCAAAACATATTCAGTTATTATCTAAGCCACATTGCTGCTCATCTTACCGAGTAACATGTTGTCTTATGGGTATTTCACTTTTGTGGCTTTAACTTACACATTATTTTGCTTTTAGGTCAATTAGGATTACCACTATTATTTATATTTACCACATGCCAGAAAAATGAGAGAGACAGAGAATTTTAAGGCATTTTTATTATTTTCTACAAAAAAAGTCAAAAGTTTACATACATTTCATTAGTATTTGGTAGCATTGCCCTTAAGCTGTATGACATGGGTCAAATGTGTTATGGAAGATTAAATATCTCTCAGCTTTATTTGTGCGGTGTCCAAATTATAAATAAACTCAAGAGTGTATGTGCACATACATTGTCGAAAAAACAAAAGACATTTCCCAAAATGTCGGTGTATCCTCTCTCTTTTATTAACAGCTTGGCAAGCGCTTTTAAAAACTTTCAGTGGTTTATGCAAAACAGATGTCACGGATGCCCCTGCGAACCTCGTCCTGGGTCGCGGGCGCATCCGTGCCCCCACTCCAAGCAGCGCCCCGTCCCGCACCTCGGGTCCGGGTCCGCTCACTCCTCTGCCCCTACCACAAGCCACTTACCCGGCCACGCTCCTGTCCCGTCCGTCTCGGTCCCTCTGTGAAATTTAAAGGGACAGTGCACCGGTAATTGGTCATTGCCGGGCACTGCTCCTATTTAAGTCCGGCCTCTTCCTGGCAGCTTGCCGGACCCTTAGTGCTCATGCCTATCGAGAAAGTGTTCCAGAAAGCCTTGTCTTGTCTACCGTGTACCGAACCCGCTTGCTTACGTTTACTGACCACGAACCTCTGCCGCCTGCCCAGACCTTCCTGCCTGTCCCCGACTATGAGCCTGATTGCCGATTCTGTACCTCGTCTACCCTTGGCCGCCACCACAGGCAAGTCCCTCCAGTGGAAGCGACCTGGTAGATTCCCGCCGCGACCTACTTAGATTCTGCTCCCTGGCGTGGGCTTCCACTATCACCTGCGGTGGTCCAGTGGATCCACCACCAGACCGTTATAACAGATATATTGTTGGATATCCTTCCACAAGCTTCTCACAATTGTTTGTAGGAATTTTGGCCCATTCCTCCTGACAGAGCTGATGTAACTGAACCATGTTTGTCGGAAACCTTGCTCGCACCATTTCATCTTTCCCTATAAATTTTAATAGGATTGAGATCAGGACTTTATGATGGCCACTCCAAAACATTGGCTTGCTTATCCTTAGGCCACTTTGTAATCAGTTTAGCAGTATGCTTCGGATCATTGCTCATTTGGAAGACCCATTTCCGCCTAATCTTTAACTTGTTGGTTGATGTCTTGAGATGTTGCTTCAGTATTGCCACATAATCTTCTTTCTTCATGATGCCATCTATTTTGTAAAGTACACTAGTCCGTCCTGCAGCAAAACATGATTCTACCACCCCTGTGTTACATTTTAGTTTTGTCAGACCACGTGACATGTCTCTAAAAATGTAGGTCTTTGTTCCTTTGTGCATTTGCAAACCTTTATATGGCTGTTATGTTTCTTTTGGAGTAACGGTTCTTCCTGGAAGAGTGGCATTTCAGCCCATGTTGATACAGTAATTTCACTGTGGATAATGACACAATCTTACCAGCTTCTGCCAGCATCTTCACAAGGTCTTTTGCTTTTACTTTTGGGTTGATATGCACATGTCCGACCAAAGCACATTAATCTCTGAGACAGAGAACCCATCTCCTCCCTGAGCGGTATGATGGATGGACATTCCCATTTAATTTGTACATGTGTATAATTGTTTGTACAGATGAATGAGGCACCTTCAAGTTTATTGGAAATTGCACCCAAGGATGATCCAGCTCCACAATTCTCTTCCTGGTGTTTTGGCTAATTTCTTTAGACTTTCCCATGATGTTACACACAGAAGCAGTGTGTTTCTGGTGTGTATAAAATATACATTCACAGGGGTGTCTCTAACTCAGCTGTTGCCAATAAATCTATCTTCCAAAGACATGACATCATCATATGGGCTGTCCCAAATTGTTTAAAGGCATAGTAATCCTAGTGTATGCAAACTTTTGACTTTGCAGACAGTAATAAAAATGCCTTAGAAAATTCTTTCTCTCTCATTATACTGGCATTTGGCAAATATAAATTATATCAGTATATGACTCGTACATAGACTAAACGTGTTTTAACGGCAAGAAGATTTATGGTACCATAATTTCATTAAACATTATATTAAAATGTAGTTACACAGTTGAGTCACATTATTATGACCATTTCCTACTTTCGATGTCAGCAGTATGTTGACCATGAATAAAGTCATGTGTTGTGAGTTGGCTCATGTATAAGGTATCCAATAGACTGTCTGCACATATGCCACTCATTGCTGTCATTGCTTTAATGAGAGAAAAGGGTGATTTGTCAGAGTTGCAAAAATTATGGCTTTCAAGCCAAGAGTGACAACTGCACAGTTTTTGAACTGTTCACATGTTACTGTGGTAAAAGTGTATTGTGAGTGGACAAATGACACATTTATGAATAAGTGACATGAAAACTACAGAGCACTTCGTGTCATTGATGTGAGAGGAGAATGTAAGCTATAAAGGTGCACAAGGACAAGTGGACACATTACAGCTCAATCCCAAAATAAATCAGGGGGCTACCAGACATGTGTCTAAAACACCAGTTCAGCAAACCTTACTGTATATGGTTCTTCCATTGCAGAAGGGTGGTCACTGCACCTTTGCTAGCAAAGTTGCATTGGCAGAAAAGGCTTCAATTTTTAAAGCTGTTTAGGAAATGGACATCTGCTGACCGGCAAAGAATTGCCTTTTTCCATGAGTCACATTTTCTGTTTTATCAAATGAATGGACAATAAACCAAATTAAGCATGTCTAGGACCACCTCAATTGTTATGTACACTCTATGGATATTCCCCAAAACACCCTGTAGCAGCTGGGGGATGCAGTCAGAATGACTCCAGATAACCCTGACAACTTTCCAGGACTTTAATGATTTACTCCCAGCCCTTCTTGATGCTCTCCATGTTGCACACGACGGTTACTATAGTTATGAGCTGGTGGTCATAATAATGTTACTCGACTGTATATTTATATTTAATGCTACCTTACTCAAATTGTACCTGTCATTACAAAAAAACGTTACTGTTACTCCTTAGGTACAATACAAATAGGTGCTCATCCTCTTCTATCTTCCTTGCTCCTGTCTTCTATTAACTATTTTACGCTACTTGTATCTTTATAAGACTGATGAGGTTTCTAATTATTTACAAGTATACAGTATAATGTAAAAATATCAAAAACCATAAAATGTTTATGAATACTTAAAATAAAAAGTCCAAACTATATTGTAATTTTTTTTTTTTTACTATTTAGCCAGTATTATACTAAGGTGGGGCTGAACCGGGTAGCACAGTGGCTCAGTGATTGTCACAGTTTCCTTGTACTGCTGGCTCAGTGGTTTTCACAGTTTCCTTGTACTGCTGGGGTCCTGGGTTTAAATCCCATGATGGACAACATCTGCAAGGAGTTTATATGTTCTTCATGTGTTTGTTTATATTTCCTCTGAATACTGTGGGGCCAATGTTAAAAATGACAGTCCCAGTATAGTACTGTGCAATATAGCAACACTATATAAATGAATAAATATATAAATTAATGGACAAAACAGACTCAGCGTCTTCTTGTATTTTGCGGTTTTTACCCACCAGGATGTGAAAGATCACAGTTTTGATACTGTAGCAACTACACAAACCACCATGTGGCAGTTTCATCCATTTCTATAATAGGAACCATAACCCTTTGCTGACCTGCAGGCTTAGCCTTTGTGGGTCTGGCACGAATTTCACTTGATTCATAGGACTAGCCTCCTACTTGTCAATATGGCCACTCCAATAAGCCAGCTTGGATTAGCTTTTTGAAGCAGCTATAATAAAAAGTTACCTAGGGTTACTGATGCAAAACTGTTGGCTTTCCTCATCAAGACCAGGCACCTCAGTGACCTGTATCGGCCATCAATCACGATCGTTGTGCCTTTTTACAACATGCATAATTTAAAAAACTATTTGAATACAGTTATTCTATTTATGACTTTTATAGAGCACTTTGAGTGAACAGCCATAGTGAAGGGAGAAAATGGAAGCAAACCATTACATTTAAAATCTGGTAAATCCCCTTTTAACGGCAATTAGCTTTATCAAGCATTTCCCGTGGCTTCAATTAAGGCTTGAAGATGAAATATAAACCATTCTTCCCTACAAATGTTTAAATTCCCCTATATTTTTGGGAATCTTTGCATGCACAATCCTCTTTTAGTCGTGTCTCGATACATTAAGGTCAGGACTCAGCATTCTGCATTCCAAAACACAATTCCTTTATTTTTTTCAACCACTTTTTAGTTGGTTTACTTGTGTGCTGTTGGTCACAGTCTTGTTGGGTCACCTTATGTCTCTTCAACTTAGGAATGGAATGTTGCTCCTGTATTCTGTAAAATATTTTGATCCATCTTAGAACTAATAGTTAGCTCAATGATCAGAAGACGAACAGACCCTAAAGAAGCAAATGAGCCACAAACAATGATGCTTCCTGCACATTGCCTCACACTTGGGATAAGGTTTTGATGTTTGTGTGCAGTGTTTATTTTTATCTTAGCATAGCATTATGCATTTACAGTATGCTAAAAAGTTATACTTTTGGCTCATGTGAACTTTTTCCAGGCATTGCGGAACATCTGTGTGGTCTTATGCCACACTGGCTTCCTTTATGGTTGCCTTCTATAAACACTATTTTTGTTCAGCATTTTTCTAGTAGTGGGCAGTTTAACAGAGGTTTTTAGTTGTTAACCTTAGATTTTTTTTTCTCTTTCAGAATTGTCTTTTGATCTCTTGCAATGACCTTAAGAAGAGGCTTAAGGTCAGTCCTAAATGTTTTCCATCAGTCCTAAATGTACTCAATTTCTAGATAACAAGTATAATTGTGGATTGATTTGCACCCAAGTATTTCATATTTTTTACATGCACTCTATAACATGGCTTGTGATGTCTTCTGAATATTGTTTATATCAAGTTTAGTTCACATTAACCAATGTTTCTTGAAGAAGAAGAACAGATTTTATCATACAGTGTCTGTATGCATATATTTAAGGGGAAAAGCATCTGTGAAACCTACAGTTTCAGTCTTGTCTCCTTAATTAAAACACCTTTTGCTACTTAAAGCATGAAGTATCATCCAGGTTCACTTACATTTTCCCTCTGTGCTGTGAAAGTTTACTCAATGTGCTCAATAAAAGACATGAATAAAACAGCAATTTGTGTTTTAATAATTCAGTTAGATTGTGTTTATTTATAACTGACTAAAATAACAAAGGGATCATATTCTATTAGTAATAAGTGAAATAATCCGCTTCATTCCAAAGGACTCACATTTTCTTGCAACTGTATATGGTGTCAAATAAAAGGACCCATAACAGTCTACAGAGTCATACTCTACCTCCTTAAGGATTTGTACTAAATAATACTTCTATTGAAACAGCATCTTCCTCAAATGCTGTTTCACTTGAAGCATAATTTCCATAATACTGTCCCATATGAAAACACCATATGAAGGCACACACATTATCTACTGCGCTATAGTATGGAGACCATACTTACATTATAAAAATAGAATGCTATCTAAATAGAAATTATATTTGAAAAGAATATATAGATTAAGTAGTAGAATTAATTGAACTTTAATTACTACTGAATGACTTGCATTTCCAATAAAGAAACAGCTCTAACATGTTCAATAGGAACATTCAAATCAAAATAGTTCTAAATGAAGCCAAAAGTTAACATGCTATTATGTGTTTGTGTTTGTGTTTGTGTGTGTGTGTGTGTGTGTGTGTGTGTGTGTTGTATCATAGGTAGAGATGGGCGAATTTCAAAAAATTTTGATTCGGTCACTTCGCCGAATTTTCCGACAAAATACGTTTCGGTCCGAATTACTTCGGGACGAATCACGTTAAAAAACAGCTATTTCCAGGCTGCACAGAGCCTGCAGGGTGCTGTAGAACGTTGTGCTATGCTTACATATGCAGAGGGAGCTTGGTTTGGTCTTCATACAATGTTGTGTTTTAGTAGGACACGCACATGAATGCCGCCGCTCTTAGAATCGCTTCACTATAAAATTCCCTGGGCACTTAAGAGGGCAAAACTGACCAAAAAACTCAAGAGGAAATGTAGCCTGATAAAGTCATGCCAGCGAAAGCTGGAAAAAAACAAGCTGAGAGCTCAGGTGGCAACATTAGTGACAGAGTGTGGAGGTGACGGCGACAGCCACAGCAGCATGAGGTCAGACAGTGGCACAATGACATTCTGGAGGTGGCAAAACAGGAGGAGGCCACAGAGTGGCACAATGACTGAGAGCGGAGGTCACGGCAGCAGCAGCATGAGGTCAGGCAGTGGCACAATGACATTCTGGAGGTGGCAAAACAGTAGCAGGCCACAGAGAGGCAAAATGACACAGTGTGGAGGTCATGGTGGCAGCAGCATGAGGTCAGGCAGTGACACAATCTCATTCTGGAGGTGGCAAAAACTGGAGAAGGCCACAGAGTGGCACAATGACAGAGAGTGGAGGGCACGGCAGCAGCAGCATGAGGTCAGACAGGGCACAATGACACAGTGTGGAGGTCACGGCAGCAGCCACAGCAGTAGCCTGAGGTCAGACAGTGGCACAATGACATTCTGGAGGTGGCAAAACAGGTGTAGGCCAAAGAGTGGCACAATGACAGAGAGTGGAGGGCATGGCAGCAGTAGCATGAGGTCAGACAGTGGCACAATGACACAGTGTGGAGGTCACGGGGAGAAGGGCCCAAAAACAGCCCGCATGAGGTCAAAGGGCAGTGGCCAATGGCCCTTCCCGGAGGTGGCAAAAAAAAAAGGGGGGAGGCCCCAGAGGGGGCACAATGACTGAGAGTGGAGGTCCGGCGGGGAGCAGCATGAGGTCAGGCAGTGGGACAATGACTTCTGGAGGTGGAAAAAACAGTTTGCAAAGGGCCCCAGAGTGGCCAATAACACAGTGTGGAGGTACGGGGAGCACGGGAAGAAGGGAAAGGGCCCGGGGGCAAATCCCCTTCTTGGGGGTTTGGCCAAAAAAAAAAGGGGTAGGGCCCCAGAGTGGCAAAAATGAAAAGAGAGTGGAGGCCGGGGAAAACAGCAGCATGAGGGCAACCCGTGGCCCCAATGACACAGGGGTGGAGGGTCACGGCAGCAGCCCCAGCAGCAGCATGGGGTAAGAAAGTGGCCCCAAAGACCTTTTGGGTGGGGAAAAAAGGGGTAGGCCCCCGAGGGGGCACAATGACAGATTTTAGGTGACGGGGGGCAGGAGCAACAGCATGAGGGCAAACCCGTTTGGGAAAAGTGGGCAAATGTGGATGTCCCCGGGACCCAAACAAACACAGAGCAAAAAGGTCATAGAGGTGGGGACAAAAGAAAGAGGTTTAGGTTTTGGGGGGCAATACCAGTCCCTGGTAAAGTGGTGGAAAACGATGGGGGGAAAAGCACAGATTTTTGGGGGTCAGGCGGGTGGGGGCAAACAGAAAGTGGGGTGAGGCAGGTAGTTTTTAAACCCCCACTAAAAGACCTTTAAAGGGTTGGTGTTTTTGGGAAAACCCTGGCCGTTTCCCGCCTGATTTCATCTTGACAAAGGTCAGTTTGTTTTCCCCATTTTCCCTTTGGGCAAGCAAATTTTTCCCCTTTGGGGTTTAAAAATGGCCCCCCCCGCACTGAAAAGGGACCGCTCTGAAGCCACCCCCTACTGGCTGGGCAGGACAGCTTTTCCACTGCAAAAAATTTGGCAAGTTGCGGCCACCATCCCGTTTTGGGTGCCCAGTATCCAGCGGATCTTCTAAATGGGGTGGCAGGGGTGCCCTTTTCCCAATTTGGCCACCCCCTGTTGGTTCAGGGGCTGCTTCTAGGTCCCTTTCTGCTGCTGCTGGGGCAAACCCCCCTTTTTTTAGGGCGGGTGAAGGAAACTTCTAAAACAAATGACTCCTGACTTTGGTTGCTGCTGAAGGAGCCCGGGGGCTGCTCCTACCCCCCCCCACCTTCCCCCACGCCCCGGCAGTAGGGCGTGAGGGGTGAGGAACCCCCTGGGCAGACTGTTTAGAGGAGGGGGCGATGCCGCACATAGGCCCGCGGCCCAACTGGGCTACGGAGGATTTCCCCCATTAGGGAATTTTTAAATTTTGTCCTCCCTCTCAAAAGCTGGGGGGAAAAAAGGTCCCATTTTGGACCGGAAGCGAGGGGGCCCAAAAGGGTGGAAAGCCCAGAAGTCATCCTTCTGCCCCCTGCTGGAAAATATTCGGCTGTTCCAAATTGCCAGGAAAAAACAGCAGTCAGGGAAAACTGCCAATGACTCCAAGGGGGTCCCTGCCTCCATTTCCCCTGTATTTCTGCCAAGGTGCTTTTCGGGTCTTTTGCCTCGGGGTTTCCCTCAAACTTTTATCAAACCCCCTCCAGCCCGTACTGCTCCTCCTTCTTGTTCCCCTTTGGGAGAAAAACCACTTTTTTTCCCCAACAAAAGCTTTCCCCAATGGGCCTTCCTTCTTCCCCCTTTCCCTTTTCAGTCCCCCCCGGTTTAAAAGTGGCCGCGGATGTAGGGCGCCACATCTCCAGTCCCCCCCCCCAGACAGAATTTTTTAGCAAACTATTCCAGGGGCCCTGAAGCAGTGGAATGACCCTTTTTTCAACCCCAGTCCCTGGCCCATGACCAAAAAAAACGTGGCCCCCTCGAATGGCCCTCAAGAAACGGCAGGTGGGGCCGCATTTAGCTTGGGCCCCTGGTGGGGATCAAAATTTCACAGCGGAAATAAATCCTTTTCCGCCCGGATCATCAAAAAACGTTTTAAGGCCCCTTTCCCCTGTAAACAGTCGGGGCCAAAATGTGCAGGCTGGGAAAACCCCAAAGGGGGGGAAACAACGCATTCCCAAAATGTGATGGGGGGGCCGTTCTTTTTCCCCCTGCAACTGAGGAGGGGTTTCCTTTCTTTTTACAATGGATAAAGTTTCATGCAAAAAGTTTTCCCCGGCCATTTTCCAAAAATCTTCTGAAATCTATTAAAACTTCAGGAACCCCTTTTTACAAACCCGAATTTAAAAACGTGCGCCTGGGAGGCGCATGGGGCCTACCTCCCTCAGTTTCAGGGGGCGGACAACCCTGTTCCCCCCAAATTTTCCCCCTTACCATGGTTCCCATTTTGCCCGTTTGGGCGGGAAAAAAGCCACACCCTGATTTCTTGCTCATTTTACGCAGAGGCCCTTCCCCCCCCTTTTGTGATTCGTTCGCCGAGGGAACCCGGTTAGAACTGCGTGACACCGCTGGCCCTTTCACAAGTGGTATGATGGATTAGTACTTGTGGGGTGGGCCTGAGATTGGGGGTGGTGGGGTGGGGGAGGGGAGGCCCGGGCATTGGGCAGGAGCCACCCGTTTTACACTTTGGGGGAAGGGGGAAAACGGGGAAACTCCTGTCCCCCAAATTTTTGGTTGGTTTTGGGCCCGGGCAGGAAGCACATTTACCCAAATGGGCCCTAAAGGACATTTAAATGGTCCTGACCGTTTGTTAAGCTCCAGAAAGTCCCGCGGGTGCCGGTGCACCTTTGGGGGCATCCCCATAAGCTCAAGGAATGGCCCCTTTTGTTCTACATTTTTTTTGAAGTGCTTTGGGACTGCCTTTTTGGAAAAGTAATTACAGCCCTTTGGGAAATCCCATCCCCGGCTTTGGCAAAAAAAGCCATTAAATTTTTCTGAATGGGGCAGAGTCCACCATTTGGAAAGGGAGGGACTGCTACCAACAATTGGACAGGAGCCCCGGTCCCCGTTTCTGCACCTTAGGGGTGGTTGGAAAGCATACTGTTTTCCTTTCCCAAACGCCCTCATTTTAACGACTGCTGGCGCCCTTTAGTAGCGAGGAGCAGGGCCCTCTTGGCTGGGGGAGATGTCAAAAGGAAACAGCTCCCTTCTACGGGGGGGTGGAGCCTTGGGGGGGCTGCAAAAGGGATTCGTTTCCACCCGGCCGTGCTGCCCGGGGGAAGGAAGGACCCCCCACATTTTGAGCCACGTTTTCTCCCAGGGCCACCATGGTGACGTTCAGGTGTTTACCAAAAGGGCCCCGGTGCCAATGTTTTGCCACACCGCCCACACACCCCCCTTCCCCTTTCTGCCCCAAAAATTCTACAATATACCCCTATTCCCGGGTCCTCCGGTTCTTAGCAAAAACCTTTCCACACCGCCGAGTTTGCTTTTATTTTACCGCCAAAAAGCTCCGCACTGAGTGAATTCTCCCCGGGAAAACTTTGCTGACCCCTGTGGGCCCCTACTTTCTTGGATCCCGCGAAGCGGGGTTTTTTACCCCCCCTGGGCCCCTTGGGGGCTTCCCGAAACCCCGCACCTTTCGCTATCCCCGCGGGCTTTACGGCCCACAACCCATTGCTGGGGTGTTCCGCGGCCCGAAACCCCCAAGCTGAGCCCCCCCTTTTTCCTGCGATGATTTTAAGCCCTTTTCTTCACCCCCCCCTCCCCAAATGCGGTCGGCTACATTCCCTCCTTTTATTTGTGTTTCTCGTTTACTGCTGTCCTCATCACCCCGGGCTTTTTGGGATGCCCGAGGCTGACCCCTCACAACATGACCTCCCCCCGCCACTCCCCAACATTAATCTTTGCCGCCCCACGCCCAAAAGCAGGGGTATTGGCCCCCCTTTTTTCGCTTTCCAATACTCCCGACTGCCCTAATCAAATTCTTCCCTCCTAATTTTTGGCGCCCGGGGCCCCGGGCCAAAATTGTTTGTTTTCGGGTGGGGAAAAACCCGGGTTTGGGGCAGAGGCGGGGCAGAGGACAGGTGAGGGCCATTACCCCCCTCCCCCCCGGGGGTGCCAACTTAGAGTTTTTGTCTGACGGGTTCCCCCCCGGGCTCTTGGCGGGGTTGTCGATGTCAAAACTGGAGGAAGGGGATGAAACCCATCAACCAAACAAGGGAACCCCTTTGGGTTTTTTGAAACCAAAAACCCCGGCCGCTAGATGGGCAGCGGCAAATTTGGCCCCACCGAGTGAACCCCCCCTGCCCACGTCCCCTTGCTGTGCTTTCGACCTGGGCCTTTTTTTTGGGAAAGTTTGTGCCACTGCCACTCGCGGTGCAGAGCCTTTCCCCCTCTCTGTCTGACATACTTTTTGTTTTTTAAAATGTACAGAACACTGTTTTTATGAAAAAATATCTGTATAAGATAAAAAAATACACCCTGTAATTTTTACTTCCCAAAAGAACCCATTTAAAAAGCTTGGGTTTAAACCCTTTGGGTATAAATTTTCGCTCCAAAAAATGGCCAGGAAAAATTGATTGTTATGTGCCGTTTTAAAAAACCTTTTGTGTAAATTTTCTTGGGAAATTTAAAATTTTTAAAATTTCCCCTTTGGGTAAAGAATTTATGAACAGAATTTTTTTCTGTTTGGGGGGTGAAAAAGAAAAAATTTCTTTTTCTGAGTGGGAACTGCAGAAAATTTTTTATTTAAAACCCCTTTATGTAAATTGCGCTTTAAAAATTGAGCCCGCACAAACTACTAGTTTTTGTAGCGTTTTAAAACAAAGGGCGTTTTTTTTTACGCCCCCAAAACAAGAAAAAAATTTGAATTAACCTTTGCTTTGAATTTGGGCTACGGGAAAAAAAGTAAAAGTTTTTTGGTGGGGTAAAAAAGACGGTTTTTTGGAGTCACCACAGCGAAAAAAACGTTTTAATTAACCCCGGGAAATGAAAATTGCCCAAAAAGAATTGACCCCAACCACAAACTATTTGCTTGTAGCTTGTTACAAGGGCCCCGGTTTTTTACGCTACCAACAAGAGAAAAAAAATTGAATTTAACCTTTGCTTTAAATTTAAGGCTACGGGAAAAAAATTTATATATTTTGGGGGGAAAAAAAGACGGTTTCGGGAGTAAAACCACAGCTGAAAAAAAGGGTTTAAAATCCCCCCGGATGTAAATTGCCCCAAAAAAATTAAACCCCCCAAAACAACTAGTTTTTTAAATTGTTACAATCCGTGTTTTTTCCCTTAAAAAAACAAGAGAAAAAAATTTTAATTAACCTTTGTTTTTGTAAAATTAGGCTACGGGAAAAAATTTGTATATTTTTTGGGGGGTTTAAAAAGGAGGTTTTTCTTGGAGTCACCACACCCTTAAAAAACAAGTTTAAATTAAAAACCCCGGGAAGTAAATTGCGCCAAAAAAAATGACCCAACCAAAAATGGTGGTATTTGAATTTGTAAAAACCTTTTTCTTTACAAAGAATACAACAGGAAAATGGCTTAGAAACCCCCCTTTGGGTATTCAAAAGTGCTGTGAGCGGAAAAGGAAAATTTTAAAAGAAAAAGCGCTGCAGGGACGCACACGGATTTCAATCCAATACCCAAAAAATTCAGAAATAGAACATTAAAGAAACATTCCCCCTGAGACAAGCGAGACACCCCACAAAAAACGCTGTTAAAAATCATTCTTCATAAGAGCTTTTCCCCCGCACAGCACCTTCCCCGAAACAGTACAGTGAGAGGAGGTGACTCCCAGCGTCGCACCCGGGCTTATTAAAATGGTTTTGACGTCACAGAATCCCACCGGTCTCCCGATTGGCTTCATCCGCAAAATTCATGCAAGCTATGCCCTTCCCTTTCCCCCCAGAGTTCTTTTTCCCCCTGTAACGCCATGTTCCCCGCATCCTTTTTTATCAATGAAAAGCACACTTCTTTTACAACCCCGAAATACCCCAATTTTGCTTCGTTCAAACCAAAGTTTTTCCCCGAAAATTCCCCAAAAAAAGAATTCCACTTTGTTAGAAATTTAAATTTTCCCCCTTTTTCTAATCATAGGGAAATTTAAAAGGGCAGAATTAATAAAAGTCCTTCATTTTAAGATGACCTGAAAATTCTTTTGTTATCTCTAATTTAATAGAAAGTTTGGTTTAAAATTTAAAATATATAAAAAAATTTCTAATAGTAAAATACAATTCTACTCTTGGTGGTGTCATATACAGGGATAACCCCACAGAGAACCTCTTAAGAACATATTTTATCCACATTTTTTGCTAAACATCATCATATTTCCCTGACATGGTTTACCAGTCTTGACAAGCATTTTATTACTCTTCTCCATGAGACACCCTCCTCTTAGCTATACTAGAGAATACCCCTCTTTGTCCAACTCTTGATGTTTAACAGATAGAACCATCATTATTGGCATCATAGAGTGAGCAATGTGGGTATTGCCCTTTAAGTGTTTCTGCCTCTACCAGGGTTTTTGTATGGAACTTTAATGATTAATTACCTGGACCAATCCCTGGCTGGGGTGAGATATTTATACTCACCTGTTTCCTGGCTAGTGATTTAATTTTGTTGCTTGGCTTGTGTCTTTTGCTGTTCCTTTAGATTGGCTTTGGACTTCGGATATTATCTCGACTATTCTTCTGCCTGCCGACTCTATATTGTGTAATCTCCCAGTTTGACCTCAGCCTGCCTGACTCTGCTACCGTTCTGTTTTCTGATGTGTCTGTGCCTGTTAGTCATTTATCTGTTTGTCATCCATCTGTTTGGCCTCTGTTTTGACTATGGCTTGCTTAGGATAGGTACAAGTGTGGGGTCACCCTTATTGCTTTGCATAGGTAGGATAAGCCAGGGAACAACTAGTGTGTGCCTTAAATACAGCATATGCCATTACAATCTTTACTCCTAATTACCAGCTTTGTCTTGGTGGTTGACTTCACACTCTCGTCTTCTTTTCTATCCCTTCCAAATTGCTGAGACTAGAAATCTTCTTTATTATCTTTTTTTTACAAAGCTATTTAGGCTATCAACATTTTAGCCAAACATGGCTCCTCCCAGGCCACAGTTTCACCTTGTCTTCAATCCTCTGGTGCTTTGTTTGCTGGCATGGTAACTGGTGCTGCCTACCTGGAATTCAGCATTGACTCTTGAACCATGCAAATGTCAATTGTCAGTGATATTTATTATGTATTACATTGAACTGGCCTTGTAATAATCAATATTGTCCAGTCCCATGCTCCGTATACAATTGAACACAAATGGGAATTATAAAAGCGGTCAAGTGAGTAAAAGTTTGGAGTTGTAATGACCATTAACTACAAAAATCTAAGAAGCAAAGAAAAACACAAGCATTAGATGAGCTAATGTGTGGATCAAGAAAGAAGATGCACCAAAGCTTTGGAGATGATTAATAACATTTTATACCAGGTATCTACGTATTACAAGATTTTATTTAAAGGTGTTGTCCAGCTATAATTGTTTAATAAACTTATCCTGCTGCTAGATTAAGATTACAAAACTTTTACTTAACTCTGTCCTACCCTCCATTCCTGTTCTTCAACTGTCCCCAGTCTCCTTCCAGTCTGCTGTTTACTTTCTGCTCCCCAATGTCAGATCATCACTGCTGCAGCCATGAACCGAGGCAATGCTGGAACCGAGGCGAGAATGAATTAAATTATTTTATTTCAGCAGTATAAATGTATTAAAAAAATAAATGTACAACCTTTTTGAACATTTGTAAAGTGAAGTAAAACCTAACTTGGTGCTATCATCAAAAGATTAATCAGAAGATTTTTTTTGTGAATCAAGGTATAATTTTTATTTGTTTTAAAGGGGTTTTCTCACCAAAATAATTAGCTTTTAACTTATAGGGAAAGGTAAATGAAGACTGTGACTAAATACATTGCTGTTTTGATTTTGCTTTGTTTAGGAGATAAAGAAGATTGTATCTACTGCTAGTCTACACAAGTTGCTCTAAGTTACAAACCATCTTTCCCTGCTATATTTCTTATCTGATTGCTCTAAGTTGTCATCTGACCATGGTGACACTCCCTGCTGAGTATTATCTCTAGCACAGAAGCTTATTTACTTAGGTTAAAGACAAGTTTTAACCCTTAGAGCTCTGTACCTTTGTGCACTACAGATTATAAACCTTCTGCACTCATATCACTGTAATATGAATAGAAAGGAATAGCAGAGTTGATATGCCAATCACTGCTATAGGATCGCCCACAGCCTAATCAGGAAGTGTGAGTCTGAAGCTGCCTGTGGCTCTGTGATAGCATGGTGAGACAACCCCTTAAAGGTTAAAACAATGATTCTAGAAAAAAACTTTGATGACTGTCATGATATATTGAGTTTACACTACTACAGGAATGCTCCACTGGCTATGGTTACAGCATAGCTCCCAAGGAAGATCTGTGGCTGCAGTCCAAGTAACAACATCTAACAAACGGTGAACAATGTTGCTCCTTGCAAAACACAAAAGGTGAGTACTTTGATGACTGAAATTTTAGTTTTTGTAAGTAATCTTCTTTTAAAGTACAATTCCTTTTTTACTTCACACTGCACAGGATTTTCTTTAAGTATACTGTCACACAAGCCAAATGTATAATATTCACGTCACATACTAAATGGAATTAAATGCAATTTAATTTTAGATATTCTAACATGCCTGTTGTCATTTAGTGCTAGCAGTAATGACAGTAATATACTTATTGTGCACATGTATATATTATATTCGTCAAGCTTCTTTTTCTCATGTATAAATATTCTTGTCACCTACAAATAGAACATGAACAAGTTTTATGCTTTTATATTACTCTTCACAAGATATATCTTGATTTTCTAATGTTGTGCCAAGATATTTCTGACAACTTAATTTGCTATTAACTACAGAGTTAAATAATTCTTTCTAAGAGCCAGGGGCTGAAACAGCTGAAAAAAACTTGTACGTCTCCAGAGTCAAATTGAGCTGTCTTCATCATTTTTACATACACACTCCGTCTATTACGACTAAAAATAATTGTAATCATCTCATTATGAATTCACTGGCAATATAGCCTTATAGCTGAGAGAACGTTTCGCGTCAGTAATTAATTTAGTTTGTGGTAAATTCTAACTGTTATTTTATGTAATTTATCACCTGCTGTTTTGTCTTACTGTGAACATCCTGCCTACCCTGTACTGTCTACAGCACATGGACCTTCTCTGACTTTAATGTACTTAGAACAAAGCTTCCAAAGTGCCTCTATCAGGAGAATGTTGGCAACTTGCCCCTTTTATATTCAAGCCATTTTGCTGCCTGTCACTCAGTGCCTTACAAATTGAACTCAAAGGAGAGGTAAAAATGGGTCTATGAAGCATTTTTTTTTCTGGGAAGAATATGCTAATAAAGTGCCATCAGCAGGGAACAGGTTGTGTATGAAAGAGTTTTGTCAACTCGGAATTAATTTTCTGTGTTAAAACACATGGGGGTGCATCTAGAGCCAGTCTGTGGTAATTAATGCTTCTAGCTTTTGATACAGGCACATTTTAACACATGCAACCAGTGTTTTTTTTTTTTTTTTTTTGTAAGAATTACAAAAACACTGGTGTGACCAACATATTTTATAACCGTATACTGCCAATAAAGTAGTTATTCATTGCAATAGGTCTTACTAGGTGTAAAATAGAAAAGACTGAGAAATACTTCTCAGATGCATTGATAGGGTGTGAGAACTGTCATATGCATATATTCAGTGGAATGTTTTTTTATCATATGCAAATTACATCACAGCTACATAGAATTATTTACATCAGCTTAATCTGTATAAGACCATGACTACAGATTTTCTGTATGCAGCATTCTAAACATGCATAGGCAAGGTCAGATGAATAGCCTTTCAACAAACATTTTTTCAATAGACAACATGGGCCTTATGTATGAAAACTATCTAGCAGTAAGACCGTCCCTGATTGGTTGCTATGGGCTTACTTACTGCTGGACAGTTTTCATACATAAGGCCCTATGTCTTTAGCAGTTCTTAATCTCAGAACATTAGAGATTACCACGCTCTTATTATAAACACTGTATACACTGATCTTTACTTTTAGGGTATGTTCACCCGGCTTATTTTCACACGTAATTGCGCTTTAAATGCAGCAAAATGCGCACTGCAATTACAGTAATTCATAGCTCTCATAGATCGTATTGTACGCCTGGGGAGAGAAGTGGAATATCAATTGTTCCTATGTCCCCACCGTGCTTTGGGAGTACGTGCTGATCAGTGCGTGCTTCCAAAACACCCGGCGTATTGGGGAGCGTACTGAACACACCCCAATAAACCTTGTGAACATACTCTTAGCTGAAAGGTATAAAATGAAAACAAATAGTGTTGTGCTTCAGGTCAAAGTTAAATATAAAAAAAAAAATTATCATAATTGTAAAACATAACCAAAGTTGGCATTTGAAGTTATAGGTTTTTACTGTTGAGTAAGGGTTATCTAACTGCTCAATGCCACTTCTGGTCAGACATCACATCAGGTTTTCTATAATTTGACACCAGACCAGAAGCATCATGGATTTTTAAGTTAACCCTTATAAACCAGTAAAAAAAAACCTCTTAGGCCATGTCCCCACGGCACCGGTTTGCGGACGGTTTTTCAGACGGTTTGTGGTTTTGAAGACCGTCTGAAAAACCGGGCGCAAACTTTTACAAAGGGCTCTATGGAAAACCCGTGCAGCAGTCCCCACTGCTGTTTTTCCAGATAAACCGATCGGTATTTGTCCTGTGCCATGTAAATGGGCCTTTAGATTAATTCCCATTTTGGGTTAGGGTTTGGGTTAGGGTAAGAGTGAAGAAATTCAGGTTTTAGATACCCCCGAACCGCTAGAAACAACAAATTCTAAATGCATTCACATTTTGATGTTTCCTGATGTTTAGAATCTGTCTAAATGACTATTAAGATTTATCTCATCCTTTTATGTTGTTACCAAAGCAAAATATGAAAAAATATATAATTATTATTGACATAGCTCTTAAAAGGGTTTTCCACTTCCTAACAAAATCTGACAGACAGCACCTGGAGCCACAATGCAATTAAAGCAAATAACAATTTATGCTCACCTTCCTCTGGTCCCCGATTCCAGTGCTGTGTCTCTCCGGGAATCTGTTGTTGTTCTAGTATTTCTGCATGGGGATGTCATATGTCTGTACTTACATCACCATTCAGAGCTGTTCAGTTTCAAACGTTATATAAATTAATGGCATGTGACTGCCGGAGCGGTGTTGTCTACATACAGAAATACGACAACAGAAGACCGATAAGTACACTTTATTTATTTTAATGGGGCCCCAGAAGCTGGCTTCAAGATTTTACTATGAAGTGGATAACCTCTTTAACTATCTTCTTATTCACTAATAGAAGACAAGAGTAGGTAAATGTTAAAAGTATAATTTAACTCAGGATGATAATTTAACAAAGTTTCCAGACCTGGGTCTAGATCTACAAAGACTTAAGGCCAGGAACCTACCCTGCAACTATTTCAGACCCAGATTTTGCCCTGCAAGGACACAAGACACAGCTCCAACTTTGCAAATTTGACAGGCCCAGTGTCCGACATGTAAGACTATGGACCAAACACCTATCTGCCTTACAAAACTAAAGAGCTATTTCTGCCAAGCAGCAGGTCTAGATAACAAAGCATAAGATACTGAAACATGACAACCACACGTACTCATGTGTGACAGAGAAAAACACATCTGCTGTGTAACTGCACTATATGATCTTTACCGCAGTTGTGCTTAACTCTGTATGCTTGGAAGCAGCAATAGAATTAAAACAGATCAAAACAGCAGGTTAGAAATACATCAGGATACAAAAGGGTTCACAGGGACAGAAAAATATCTTGATTTCACAATAGTTTGACTGAAAAGCAGTACCTTACTACTGGTCTCTGAGAAGAACAGCCTAAACATAATTCGTGATTCTTTCTGTTACAGATTTATATTCCTGCAAATCCTGATTTTCCTACATGTACAACCTCAATTCCAAAAAAAGTTGGGACACTAAACAAATTGTGAATAAAAACTGAATGCAATGATGTGGAGGTGCCAACATCTAATATTATATTCAGAATAGAACACAAATCACATCAAAAGTTTAAACTGAGAGAATGTATCATTTTAAGTGAAAAATATGTTGTTTAAAAATTTCATGGCGTCAACAAATCCCCAAAAAGTTGGGACCATGCCGTTTTTACCATTGTGTGGCATCCCCCCTTCTTCTTACAACAGTCAACAGACGTCTGGGGAGAGAGGAGACCAGTTTCTCAAGTTAAGAAATAGGAATGCTCTACCATTCATGTCTAATACAGGCCTCTAACTGTTCAATCGTCTTGGGCCTTCTTTGTCGCACCTTCCTCTTTATGCGCCAAATGTTCTCTATAGGCGAAAGATCTGGACTGCAGGCTGGCCATTTCAGTACCCGGATCCTTCTTCTATGTAGCCATGATGTTGTGATTGCTGCAGAATGTGGTCTGGCATTATCTTGTTGAAAAATGCAGGGTCTTTCCTGAAAGATGACGTCTAGATGGGAGCATATGTTGTTCTAGAACCTGAACATAGCTCTCTGCATTAATGGTGCCTTTCCAGACATGAAAGCTGCCCATGCCACAAGCACTCATGCAACCCCATACCATCAGTGATGCAGGGTTCTGAACGGAGCGTTGGTAACAACACCACATGTGTGGCCTACTTATTGGATGAAGTATAAGATGCTAGGCTATTTGTGCCTACCAGCCGGGGTGTACCTAGAATTTACAAGTTCCAGCAGCAAAATGAGATGAGCGCCTCCCCTCCTAATGGTGGAGAACTGAAACAGTAGCAAGAATGAAAAAAATAAAAAAAATAGGTATGGATACCAGCATCATGTATCAGAGTACGGACTGTCACATCTACACCTACCAAGGCCTCTGTGACATCCTCTCTCCACAACATATGGCAGAGGATGCGCTGTTAATTGTTCTGCTATGTTAATTGGTTTCTTGACACATCCATCTGCTGTTTTGGTCCTGGGCTCAATGGGTTAATTACGATGTGATGATTGACAGAGGTCTCCACCTGTAGTCTCTGTCCAGGATGCCAGGGAGCTGGTCCAATCATATTCTAGACCAAGTCCCTGGCTTCCTATTTATTACTCTTCCTTTATGATCACTCTTGCCAGTGGTAGACTATCTTGAACCGTTGTGCACGTATTATTATGGTCTGCTTGGCTCCTTAATCTTTTTACATCTTGTCCATCTTCTGTGTGCACTTTACTAGAGTACGGACAATCGCCCAGTTGCCGCCGAACAAGTAGGCAGGGACGTCATTGGGGGGGCTTAGCCTTAGGGCTCACAGTTTGTCCTTCCATTTTTGTTCACCTGCCCCGGACATCCCTAACATTATCACCAGCGATACATAGCTTCATAATGTTCATGATATGAACACCATCCAGGATCTGGGAAATCGGTTCCACGTTATATTGGTCCATATCGTATTTCTGACATCATAAATCCAGTTTTTTTCAAACTACGATTACCTAGTACGTTCCGAATACATAAGGTTTTCCATAAGTCACTGTTGAAAAAATATATTCCGCCTGTGCTACCCGTGTCTAACCTGCCAGCTCTAATTGTGGTCCAGGGAGAGCCAGAGTTTGAAATTGAAAAATAAATCCAGAAATCTGTCCAATACCTTGTCTATTGGAAAGGGTATAGTCCTGAGGAGCGGACATGGGTCTCGAGTAATGACCTCCATGCCCCACATTTCATCAGAAAATTTCACCGCCTGAACCTTTCTGAACCTGGGGGCTCCAGTGATGATCCTGTGGCCTCTCATAAAAGGGGGAGTACTGTCTCATCTGCATCCTCTCTCTACAGCATACGGCAGAGGATGCGCTGTTAAGCTCTGTTTGCATCTCAGTCTGAACACAGCCCTAGACTCTCTGCTGTTAATTGGTTTCTTGACACACCCATCTGCTGTTTCTGTTCTGGGCTCAATGGGTTCATTTGGATGTGACAGATGTCTCCGACTCTAGTCTCTGTCCAGGAAGCTGTCCAATCACATTCTGGACCATGTCCCCGGACTCCTATTTATTACTCCTCCTTTACGATCACCCTTGCCGATGACAGACTTTCAAGAACTGATATGCACATATTATTATGGTCTTCTTGGTTCCTTGATCTTTTGCTTGTCCTCTGACTTTTCTCTCTCCTCACATTCAAGTACTTCCTTGAACACTCTGGCCTTTGAACCAGTCTGCCTGATTACTATATTCTGTTTGTATGTCTTGTCTGTCTTCTGTGTGCACTTTACCAGCATAGGGACTGTTGCCCAGTTGTCGCCAGTCATCTAGGGCTGACCGAGTAACTAGGCAGGAACAGCATTGGGGGGCTTAGCCTTAGGGCTCACAGTCCGTCCTTCCATTTCTGTTCACCTGCCCTGGAAATCCCTAACACTGACATAGCAGAAAGTGACTAACTTGTTATTTCCCATAAAAATGTTCTGTCCTTGCCCCATCAACATCTAGGCCCCAAAACAGATGCTATGGCTATAGTTCTGCCAATTTCTAATTGTTTCTTATATGTAAATATGGTACTTCTAGTGTTTTCAATGCAACTTTGTATGTATCATATGAGAATTGTATATTTACAAGTAGCCACTTTTATAGTTAGAAAAAAAATGAGAGGGTTGGCTTGTTAATTCACAACAGAAGTCTTCTTTGCTCTTACTAAACACCTTTTGACTGGTAGAGTAAATGACCTTCTGAGGTGTTTCAGAATCTCTACATTGATACCCCTGCTCCATTTTTCTGCCTCTTTGGCCATATGACCTCTCAGCATCCTCAGCAAAGTATATTCTAATCAGATCTCATCAGTACCTGCTCACCTATGACATCTCCACTCCCATTCCTAAGAATGACTGATGCATACTCATACATGGCCAGACTCGGCAAAATACTAACTTGGCTGATGACTGGAATCCCACCCTAATCTTTACTGATAGAGGTAAATGTATAAGGATAATGTAACTAGAATGTATTATTACCACACTTACTAACACCATTGTTAGGGTCTATTTGTTTGGCATGTTATAAATGTTTATGACTTTTCCATAGAAGGGATTTTCTCACTACAATGATCAGCTTTAAATATATAGGCAAATGTAAGTAAAGACTATCACAAAATATATTGGTATTTTGATTTTTCTCTGATTTGGAGTAGAAAGGAAATTTTATCTACTGCTTGTGTACACAAGTTTCTCTAGGTTATTAACCACCTCTCCCTGCCCTGATTGCACCAAGCAGCCCTCTCCAACCATGGTGAGTCACTCCCTGCTGAGTGTTATCAGTTGCACAGGAGCTTGTTTATTTAGTGAATGACAAGTTTTAACCCTTTAGCATTTTGTAGCCTTGTGCACTAAAGTTTATAAATCTCCAGCAGTCATGTCACTGTAACATGTTGAGCAAGGAATATCAGAGTTAATATGTAAGTCACAACTGTAGAACATCCCACAGTCTAACCAGGAAATGTGTGTCTGAAGTTGGCTGTGGCTCTGTGAAACAGCATGGAGAGATAACCCCTGTGTGTAAAACATAGTAACTAGTTAACCCACATATTATTTTTTCCTGCCAATAGTAGAAAAAAAATTCTGTTGACATGCTGTGTCAGGTACTGCTGCTCACTGCCATTCATGTAAGTGGTGTTGAGCAGAAATAACCAGACAAAGCCCATGGACAAGTTTAACACTGTTCTTGTTTCTACGGAAAAGGCAACTTCCTTATCTTAAACAACACTAATAACAGCAGATTTTACACAACCCATCTCTTCTCAGTATAGAATATGTTCAGTAAATAAAACTGTGAATAACTAGGGTGAATTTACTTCTGTTAAATGTGCATCTATTTTTCAAATGTTGCCATTCAATCTTGTTTTAGATTGTAGAAATATGTTCTAGAAACATCTGGATTGCTTATTCCAGTGCCATCATTTCTATAATAAGGCTGTATAATTTTCTAGAGTACGGTACATTTAACCAATAGTAATGGACTGAACAATAATTTTAAAGTGCTTTGATCATTGCTTATCTTTCAGCTGATTATAGGGATCTTTTAGGAAGCTCACAAAGGATTTTTCATTTTGAATCTTTTTATGCCTTCATCCTGGTGATGACATTAATTTCCTCTATTGCATGTGAAAGGAAGCCTAGTTTTGTCCTTAGACAAAACTTGTCATGTCTTTTGTACATGCAGATGGGTTTTATTAATTCAAAAGAACTCTTTTCTGTTCCATGTTATGAAAAAATTAAACTTACTGAGAAATTTAAAGTTGCACACATTTCAAAACCTGAAAAAAGTACAAATATTAATAAGGAACTAATACTAAAAATGAGTTTTCAGTGAAAGATATGGAAAACCATGCATTTCCTTGGAAGTGTATGTAGGCAGTCACAAGCTCTGAGCATGTGTAATTGAAAATGTAAATATACCTTCACCAATTTAAAGAGCAAGTGATCCAAAGAGTTTTCTTATGCTAATGTCTCTTTTTTTCTCTTTTCAAGAAAAAGATATTCAACTCCTCTTAGTTTGGTATAATCTCAATGTTCACATCTCTGAAATTAGCACTCCTCTAAGGGAGAATTTCATTTCTATGATTATCATGCTACAATGCAGATTCACCTACCCTCAAAGTAGAGCTGTCAGGTGGTTTATGCTTACCTTTCAGAGAGCAGAATGTAACAGAGGGATTCTTTTAGAGTTAACCTTTGTTATCCTGCTAAGTATATACAGAGATCTATAATAAAGCAACACATTTTTTTTAGCTATTGCCACGATCAACAGTTTTGTGTTCTATAAGGTGGAAGATTCTAGTGTTCTGAAAAACGTGTTATTTAGTTAAAAGTTAATGTGATATCTTGTCAGTGTAAGGTTAGGTTTAGAGGTCAAAACAGACTGTATGCACTGTCTAGAAAAAAAGTTTGTAGTTCAGATGAAGGCAGAGTTTTATTTTGAGCCTTTAATGTGACTAAGTTCTGCAACAGGTCTTATCTCTTTTATGTTTTACTTGTAAACATGCCTCAATAAGAAAACCTTATAGGCCCATTAAAAAATATGAGGATTAGAAAAAAAAAAGGCCGAGAATCTCAAAACACAGCTGCAGATTATTCTTTAGTTTATTTTGGAATTTCAAGTGGGAAGCAGTGTAGACATCTAATTTCCTTTGAGTGTTATTACTATAAAAGTAGTACTGAAAGCCCTGAGCTGCCCCAGGTCAAAGGGATAGATGGAAAAGAGAAGGGGCTCCAGATAAGAGCCTTTCAGAACACCAACAAAGAGAGGCCAAGATGACGAGGTGATGTGTAAAGGAGGCACTAAATGGGAGGCACTAATGGCCACATGTATAAAAACTGTCTAGGTCTAAAATTCACTTTGTTGCCCAAAGCAACCAATCAGAGCGTCCCTTTAATTTCATAAAGTGCTCTGGAAGAATGGAAGTGGTGATATGATTGGTTGCTATGGGCAACAAAGTGAATTTTAGACCTAGACAGTTTTCATACATGTGGCCCTAAATGTTAAGGTACAAAGAAGGCAAGGAGCAGATCTAGAAGGAGGCATATTAATGGCATGAGTTATTTTTCAGATACAGTGGTTGGGTCAAAAGTCAGATACCAGTGGTTGGTGATAAGTTGAAGAGATAGGTTATAGGTATATTATGGTTTGCTTGTCTGCTTTAAAACAGCTTTCTCAGTCAGACCATATATTGTGCCCTACATTTACAAACTCCCAATTCTTCATCCTTTAACCCCTATACAAGGATTTGGCTTTGCTGCTGAGAATTCTAAGAATGACAGAGCCTGCATGAAAACTAAGGGACACATGTATGATTAGGTTTTTCACCCTTTAGTGGAATAAAATGTGCCTAAGTGAGTTGGATGTGATGTCTAATGTACCTAATGAATGTATTTGCTGCATTGTTTGTAAAACTCAACACTTTCTAACATGAGGGGGCTTTCTGGGGGTGTTCTGGGGGCGTAGCGCACCATACTCGTTTTATTAGACACATATAGTAATGTGGTTCGGCAAAACTATGCGCATTACTGCTCTAACAGGCAGACCTATTTCAATGTTGTCTGCCTGAGTCTGAAGAGTCGAAGTGGAGCTAGATTTGTTGTTAGGGAAAAAAAATTCCAAAATTTCTCAACTTACACCAGTACAATAATAAAAAGTTATTTCTGATTATTATCAAACTACATAAAATTTAATTATTTAAATGTAATAAAAAATGTTATCATATAAAATTAATATAAAAATATATAATATCCCAAAAATATAAAAATATCTCCCATAAAATGTATTTAAAATTATTCTAAAACTAATTTTACATTAAATAACCCACTGATGACGTTGTTCAGATTTTTTAATTTTTACTACATTAAATTTTAAATGTATTTTTACTCCTCTCACCCTTTATTCTACATACAGCAAGAGCCAGCACACCACAGGTCTCGCTGGGACCTGTGGTTCACCAAGCAAGATCTGTACCATAGTTTCTATCCACTGACATGCTATTCTCATAACTTTTCTTCTATTTCCAGCCTATCTATAGCCTTTATACATGTTAGGTGCATTACAATGCGCCTAAGTTCCATAATGCGCCTAACACATAGTCAAGGCGCGGCGAACTTTAGACCTCATTTATAATAACACAAAAAACACTTTCATACATTTAGGCACATTATACACTGAAAATGAGACTCAACAATTCACTTTGAAGCGCCTTCCTTCATACATGTCTCCCTAAAAATCTTCACAGATGGTGTCAGATAACTTAGGGTCACATGTATGAAAATTGTCTAGGTCTAAAACTCACTTTCTTTCCCATAACAACCAGAGCGACTCTTTCTTTCATTTCATATAGTGCTCTGTAAAAATGAGAGGGGCGCTCTGATTGGTTGCTATGGGCAACAAAGTGAGTTTTAGACCTAGACAGTTTTCATACATGTGGCCCTTAGAGTGGAAAAATAAATGGATGGTAACACTCTGTGCAAACAGGGGCAAAAAAAAGCCAGTACTAGATCCAGCAATCATACTAGTCTGAGAATGGCAGGCAGATGACAGGTCAAACAATACAGAGATCAGCAGCAGGTGTTCAGACTGATAGAGAATTCAAAAGCAGGGTCAGATATTAGGCCAAAATCAAAATTTAGCAGAAGTAAAACACAAATGGTCACAAAACAGAAGCAGGTAGCTTTATTTAATAACTGGCACAGCCATGTCCAGCTGACATATTTAAATAGAGCATTTAGCTCTCTGACTAGTCAGAAGCTGAGAATTTAAAATTGGCCAAACAAACAACTGTGTGAATTGGCTGATCAGCTGAGTACACAGATATACTGGGCAATTGTATGTGTTACATACACCTTTGAGCAGTGTCTCCACTAGTCCCTCCACAAACTCTATTGCAATGGCTTCATATGATATATAAAATAAAACCATTTATTTAACGAAGATCCCAAAGCTCAGTTATGGCTGTTTTTTTTTCAATGTATTTGTTAATGATATAGGGGAGGGGATAAACAGCATGTTCAAAGGTTTTTGAAAAGAAATAAGCTAATGTGTAGTGCAATTTTTGGGAAAAGTTTGTTCATAAATTTAAAGCAGATCTGGAAACACTGAGTGTTTGGTTTCCACTTGGCAAATTAAGTTTAATGTAGATAAATGTAAAATTATGCATCTGGGCCTAATTAATTTTTCAGGCATAAATATGTCCTGGGGGGTTTGAGAAACTAGGAGATTCATTGTTGAGAAGGATCTGGGCTTTACTTGTAATCAAGATGCAGAACAGTATGAAAAGTTAATCAGCTCCCTCAAAGGGTCAAAAGGATATTGATTTGTTTTAAAGGGGGAAAACATTGTCCCGAGACAGGATGAAATTACTTTTTTCTTTAAAAAAGCATTGGTGCACCCTCATCTGTAAAAAAGCTGTTTTTTTTTGGAATTATTTTAAAATAAAAAATTTTGGTTTTTGGAAAGTTGGGAGTAAAAAAGGCAAGCACCCAAACCCTAAAAAAGGGGAAGGGAGCACTTAGTTATGAAAAAAAATTTCGAAAAAAATTAAAACCAATGTTAGTTTTGGAGAAAAAAAGATTTTTGGGAGACATGCCCTAATTTTTATAAGTTTTTTAAATGTCCTTTAAAAAAGAAATGGGAAAATTTCATTTCATGAAAAATCCTCCTCAAAAAAAAAAAAGTTGTACTTCTCCCATCTGGGGAAAAAAAAAAAAAATTAAATATTCTGAGGGGGGAAAACCTTTTTTTAAACCATAAGAAGCCCTTTCTTTTAAAAGCGGGAAAGTTGGATTTAAAGATAGGTTAGTTTTTAAATAAAACTAAAAAAATTTTCATAATTATGCAGCAAAAAAAAATTTATTAGACTTTAGATCGTTTAAGGGCCCAATTTTAGGATCAGGAATTAAGTTTTATTTTGGGGGGCAGTTTGGGTTTCCCATCCCAAATAGGATAAAAAATTCTGCTTTAAATTTGCAGGAAATAAATTTTAAAAATTTCCCCCTCTACCCCCCCTTTAATCCGCATTTTTCCCCCCTTGGGTTTAAAACTTGATGGACAAATGTTTTTTTTTCAACCCCTATGAAAACCTACCATTTCCGGGAAAAAACCTCAGAAGTAACTAAAATCTTTAAATTTTAAAAACTTCTCTAAAAATAAAAGTTAGAAAAAAAAAAAACAGTTTTTTTTCTAATTTATTTAAAAAAGCCCTGGCATTTAAGAAAGATAAAAGGGATAAACCCCGGCTGTCCACAGGAGCAGTGGGGATCATTTTTTTGTAAGCTCTCCAGACTTCTTGCGGAAGAATTTTTCATTTGATTTTGCAGATTTTAAACTTTTGGGGGGCCCTTTTGAAACAACATACCCTGCGGACTTTTATTACTTTTGGCACCCAATAACGGGAAATTCCTTTTTATTATGAAGCACCCTTTTGCACAACTTCCCCAAAGTTTTATACGGGCTATATATGGGTATAGAAATTTTTTAAAAAAAACCCTTGAAAGCAGCTATGCCCCTTTTGGGGCTACTTTTTATCTGCTTTTTGGGACTTTACATTTTTTCATTTTCCCGGGCTGGGAGGGACGGGGTGGGCAGAAGTCGGGGACTGCCGCCTTAACTAGGGGATCCAAAAAAGGCACGTCTACATTTTTTTCTGACATTGGGGGAAGGGGTTGAGAAGGGCTGCCAGCATCATTGGTGGAAGTGGTGAATGGAGGGGGGTTTCCCATACTGGGGTGCTGTCCAAGGAGGAAAAAAACCCCCTTGAAACAAGGAAAGAGAAAAGGGGGGAGCCCCAAAATTTTTCCCTTCCTTTATTAAAAATATGAGTGCCCGAAGGGTAAAAGAATGCCCTTTTCCCCTCTCCGAACAGGTAAGTGTGTTTTCTGGTGGAGGGGGGAGGGGGGTTAGAAAAAAAGGTAGAGGGTAGAGTTTAGATTGAGGGTAAAAGGGGGATTGGAGTGTGGTTCAAGAGGGGTTAGAGTTGGTGGTAAAAGTGGGATTTATCATGCTGGATGGGTGTTAGGGAGGGTATAGGTTGGGGGTTCAGAGTGGTGGCAGGGAGGAGGGAGAGTAGAATTTGAAAGTTAAGAAGGGGGGGGGGGGGGGGGGGGGGGGGGGGGGGGGGGGGGAAATGGGGGTTTAGATGGGGGGGTGGTGAAAAGGGGGGTAAAATTTTGGGTTTTGGATGGTTTCAGGGGTGACAGGTGAGGGTTGGTTGGATTATGGGGAGAGATAGGGGTTTTATACCTCCTAATACCCCATCACCCACAGCAGACATACAGCTTTCCTTTGTTTCTGCTTTGGGGGATGTCACCAATTTTATGAGTGCAAAATTTTTTCCCAAACATGGGGAAAGCTAATGTCCCCCATTCCCCCCAAAAAATCTTTAATGTTTTAAGCGCTTTGGGGGATGGAATGTCAGCCAGCTTTCCTGGGCGCTCTATAGACTATCAAGCATCTGGGAAAATTTGGTGGTGGCCCATCCCCCACAGCTGGTAAGCAGTTTTTCTGGGTGCTTGCTGTGTGGTGACCAGCTTTCCCCAGGGATGGAACCTATTGTGTTCGGAAAGGGGGTGACCACCCCCCATGACCTACTTGCTTTGGTCACCAAAGTTTCTTGTCCTCGCCCTAATCACTTTTTTTTTAAATTTACAAAGAAAAATAAGTGAATCAATTCCCCCTTTTTTAAAAGCTGATTGTATTGTTTTTAACAGTCAACTTTAAAAATTTAAATTTGTCATAACAACTTTTTTCACAATTTACTGTTTCTTCCAACGTAGAAATTTTTGGGAAAGGAAACAGCATAGTCCCACATGGGGGTTTTTTGCAACAGGGGCGATATCAGTAATAAGTACGAAAAGAAATAGATAACATAAGAAATTGGGAGCTTATGTGCAAAGCATCTTTTATATTTCAGATTTCATTCTTTCAGAACCTAGATGATGGAAAAGGAACTGCATCTACTTTGTAAAGTAGAAAGATCTTTGCACAATGTTAAGGCAGAGTAAGGTCTTTAAAATGTTTGGTTCCTTTATGTATAAAGTCCTTTCCCCCAAAAAAAAGTCCGGAAATTTTGATGGGAACAGCCAGGGTTTTGGGAGGGCAGTGGGCCCATAGGTAGGGGATCCATGGGGAAAAGGGGCTGGAGAAAGGTATTTCTCTTGCTTTAGTGCTGTTGCATCTGCATCAGTAGGTTAGTTCTGGAGCCCAGTGCTCCAGTATAGTTTCCTAGCTTTTGTGCTTGAATAAATATGCACAGAAAGGAAGATTTTTCTCTGACTTAGCCCACCAAATAGTGTCCCCGGCCCCAGAGTGGGAGCTTTTATTTTTAGATATTTACAAGATGGTGTGGACGGTCAGATGATATTTCTTGCTGTGTTATCATTTGGAAAAAAAGAAGTTGTGTAACACAAGCTTGAAGTTCTGGACTGTGATGATATCTGTTTATCCCTACTGAAAACTTATCACTGACATCTATGCTATTATTTAAATTTAAAGGGGTGGCAGACTGGTAAAAAAAAGAGCCCCCCATTTTTGGGTTTGGGCTGGATGTGAGCATGTAGGGCATGTGGAGACGCCTTGGGGATTGCAGGGTTTTTTTTTCCCCTGGGGGATTAGCAGGGGACCTTTATGGAGGTGCCCCAAAAAAATGGGTGAGTGGGGAAAGGAAATTTTTTGGTGTCGAACAAAAGGGTTGACAAGGTAGTTAGGCTGCCTTGCAGCCCGGTTAGGTTTCCCTTTCCGGGACGCTCAAAAGGGAAGATCTTCCTTAAGGAGGCACCGAACGACGGCTGTAGGTTTTTGTTTTTCCTTTTCGCCCTTTTTGCATCTGCATTCAAAGGCTTATGGGAAAGGGGCGGAAGCCAAAGCCCCTTGTTGTTGTACAAAACCTCAATTTTGTTTTGACCACCCATCTTGAGAAAGCAAAAAAATTTTTTTGCCCAAAATATCTTCTCTAAGACAACGTTTTCGGGATTTTTTCCCTCTTCAGGCGAGTAGAAAAGATACTGGTGGTTTTGGGGCATGGGTAGTCGAAGGGAAAAATCTTTCCTTAAGGGAGCACCCAACGAACCCTTTTAGAGTTTTTGTTTTGCCTTTTCCCCTACTTTGCATCTGCATTTAAAAAGGCATTATGGAAAGGGGGGGAGAAGCCACAGGGCCTCTGTTGGTTGTAACAAATTTCAATTTGCTTTTGACCCACCGAGTCTTGAGAAAAAAAAAAGAATTTTTTGCCAAGCCCGTATCTCTAACAAGGGAAACGCTGTTTTGGGATTTTTGTCCCTTTCAGTGCAGAGTAAGAAGTATGGTAGGGGTGGGAGGGATCGGGGAGCTCGGAAGGGAGATCTTCCCCAAAAGAAGCCCCAACGACGGCTTGTAAGGTTTTTGTTTTGCCTTTTGCCCTCTATTAATCTGCATTTTACAAGGTTTGGGGAAAAAAGGGGTGAGAAGCCCACGCGCCCCCCGGGTTTGGGTTTTAACAAAACCCCCAAAATTTTCTTTTGACCCCCCGAGTCTGGGGAAAAACAAAAAAATTTTTTAGCCAAGCCAGTATCTTCATTACAGACAACGTGTTTCGGGATTTTTTTTCCCTTCAGGCGGTAGAAAGATAATGGTGGGGGTGTGGGGGGGCACGGGAAAATCAGGAAGGAAAATCTCTCCTTTAAGGGGACACCGAAGAAGGCTTGTAGAGTTTTTGTTTTGCCTTTTCGCCCCCTACTTGCATCTGCATTTCACAAGGGTTATGGGAAGGGGGTGAGAAGCCCACAGCGCCCTTGTTGGGTTTTAAAAAATCCCAAAATTTTCTTTTGACCCCAAAGAGTTTGAGAAGCAAAAAATTTTTTTGCCAAGCCAGTATTCTATTACAGAAAGCTGTTTTCGGGGTTTTTGTCCCCTCTTCTTTCAGAGTAGAGAAAAAACTCTGGCTGTTGGGAGCATCGGGTGCCAGGGAAGGGGGATCTTCCTTAAGGAGGCACCGAACGAACGGCTTTTTGAGTTTTTTTTTTGCCTTTTCGCCCCCACTTACATCTGCATTTTACAAGGTTTATGGGAAAAGGGGGTGAGAAGCCCCCAGCGGCCCGTTGGTTTTTAAAAATCCCAAATTTTCTTTTTACCCCCCGGTCTGAGAAAAAACAAAAAAATTTTTTTTGCCAAGTATCTCTATTCAGACAACCCTTTTTGGGATTTTTTCCCTTTCATGCAGAGTAGAAAAGATATGGTGGCTGTGTGGGAGGCATCGGGGAGCTCAGGAAGGGGAAAAACTCTCCCTTTAAAGGGGAGCAGAAACGAACGGGTTGTAAGGGTTTTTTTTTTTTTTGCCCCCCTTAATTTGCATCTCTTTCACAAGGTTAGGGAGGGGCATAGCGTTTGGGGGGGGGCCGCCCCCCATTCCGTGCCGGTCTTTTTAGGGGTATTAAAAGTGGTATTCAGGGGGAGCGGGGGCCTGGTTGCTACTGGATGTTGGGTTGCACAATGGAGAAGCTTGGCCCCCAGAGGTATAGGGGGGGCTGTACACGGGGGCACTGTAAATTTTGAGGTTGTGCATGCACAGACCTCTCGACAGAAAAGGGGTCTGTATGTGCGCTAGTGGGCCCGACGCTGAGGTTTCTTTTAATTGTTTTTTTTTTCTGTAAACTGTGGCCTTAAAAAAGCTGGTGGGCGTTTGAAAAATTCCCAGTGTCGCAAGATTTTTTTTGGAATTGTTCTGCCAAAGGGCGGGGATCCCAAAAACCCAAACGTGAATCCCTAATACAGATCAAGCTGGCATCTCAGAGCTAAGCAGCAGCTTACAGGCACCTTTTTTCCCTTTTCCCGCATTTGAAGCAAGTTTTTTTTGGTCGGGGGGGGTTAAAGCAATTGATGTTTTTCATGATGACGACGTTGGGCCAAAAACAAAACATGTACAATCACTGCGGGAAACCAGCTATTCATTACGGATGGTATTCATAAGCATCAGTCGAGACTGGAGTTTATTCCGGCCACAGCTTCTGGGTTGTCTTTCACGTCACCACGTTTGGCCATGCCTGGAGGGCACAGTTGTGCATGGTGATTGACAGCTACAATAAGTAGCAGTACAGTAAAGTTCAACTATGTATTGTAGCAGCAATCTACTAGATGGGGACTAGTGAAGAAACAGTTACAGTAAAAAAAAAGTAAAATAAAAAAAAAGAAAAACACACACAAATAACTAAAACACATACAACACCCTTCCCCATTATAAATGGAAATCACCCCAAAAAAGATCAAGAACAAAAAATACACATAATTGGGTCCACCGTGTGTGGAATGAACTAGCCTAAAATATTTCAAGTTATTTAACCCACACAATAAGTGTTGTAAAAAAAATGTCAGAAGTGATGCCAATGAAAATGTCAGTTCAGCCCGCAAAAAAGTCCTTATGCAACTCTTTTTATGGAAAAATAAAAAAGTTATGGTTATCAGAAGATAGGGATGCATAAATATTGTTTCACACAATAAAAACAGTTTTTTTAAGTGCGGCAAAATAAGTGTTTTTATTGTGTAAAAGCAGTAATATATAGCTCTGCATAAAAAAATAATAATGTTATGACTGTCTATGTCAACATAAAACACATTTTTTACAAATGTATTTCTATAGTATTCAATTAGTAACACAAAGAAACTGAATACTATTAATATTGTTGTAACTGCACCAAACCCCATAGTAATGTTATCATGTCATTTATACCACAAAGTGAACGCTGCAAAAATGAAACCTGAATAACAAAGGCAGAATTGCTGTTTTATTTCTATTTTAACACCCTGCGTCCGAAATGCACAATACACCCTAAGATGAGCAGGGGGCAGGCACCCTGACGGCCCATAGACTATCATTACTAGCGGCGCGTAATTACGGACTGAAATACGTCCCATTTTAAGCCGTGTGAACATAGCCTAAAGAAAATCCTAATAGAAATGAGAACTCAAATTCCAGTAGGTGTTCCTCTTATTCTAGGGCTTGTAATTGAGTCAAATTGTAAAATAAGGCCACATATGAGATATCTCTAAAAATGGCAGAATCAGCAGAATTGATACTGAGTTACGATTCCCTTTTGTCATCTACTGTGTTCCAGTAAATAATGGATACAAAATGGAAAATTTGCCCAAAAAAGGGAAATTTTAAAATTTCACCTCCACTTTGCTTTAATTCCTGTGAAACAACTATAGGGTTAACAAACTTCCTAAATTCTGTTTTGAATACATTAAGGGATGTAGTTTCTTAGATAAAGTCAATAACAGGGTGTGTAACATAAATTTTTGAACTTTGAAAATGGCAATTTTTTTGAAAATTTGTATAATATTTTAATATTTTTCACATATAAACAAGGATTGTTTGGACCAAAATTTAGTACTAACTTAAAGCACGATGTGTAACAAGTAAACAGTCTCTGAATCACATGGATAGGTAAAACTATCCAAAAGTTATTCTCACATAATGTGACACATGTCAGATTTTAAAAATGGGGCTCTGGAAGGTCAAAACTGGCTGCGTCCTTAAGAGGTTAATAATATTGTTGACTTAGAGATTTTAGTCTACTGGTGCCAATCTTGGCTTGAGACCAGTGGGCAGGTTCTACATGATGTTAAATGTTTATGAACCTCTAATACATAGACATAATGAAGGATTAAACATTAAACCACGTGAAGCATGAGGACTGCGAGAAGTAAATGTCTATACAACATTAGGGCTTTAGAGAGTAAGCCAACAGAGTCTACGAGTAAGCCTTAGTTCACTACAAAGCCTTGACCTAACATGTTGCCATGGCTGGTGTACATTCCCATGGCAGCTCTAGATGGAACTGTATAGAGAAACCTTTTGAGCCAAATGTGTTACAGATGACCAGTAACGGAGGATGGCACAGAGGCTCCATATAAGCCATTGCTCTCTTAAACAGGAAAGGCTATATGACAGCCCTCTCAGCAAAAGCAATAATCAGCACTCTGCAGTTAGAAATAGCCCTCTTGTTATACATAGCAAATATGCCATACTTGCTGTGGGTGATGACCTGAAAGAAAGGGTGATGAAGTGGCCAGATTATCTCAGGTGATTTGGGGCTTGGCTTGGAATATGAGTATTATTCACACAATAACAGTATACATCTTTGTAGATCATGTTGTGTGGGTGCACATTTCACAGCTTACCCTGATGGTAGGCAGATACAACAAGGTGAGGACAGCAACAGCATTACTGATAAATACTAATACTGTGCAGATGAGATACTAGATAGGTTGCTTGGGATGGGGAGCTCAAACATTTGCTTTTATGTCAGGTTATAAATGCTGTAAGCCACTTTTGAGTCTCAATGGCTGGGGTAATATCTAAGAACCTTTAGCCAAGTTCCATGCCTATTTTCTGTTACGCCTGAAAAAAACACGTAGGGTCTCATATATGAAAACTGTCTAGGATGAAGACTTTCTTTGCTGCCCATAGCAACCAATCAGAGCTCTCCTTTCATTTCATATAGTGCTCTGTAAAAACGAAAGGGGAGCTCTGATTGGTTGCTGTGGGCAACGGAGAAAGTCTTAGTCCTAGAAAGTTTTCATGCATGAGGCCCATAATGTTTCTCATAAGTAATTTATCCATGTTACAATATCTCAACTCATATTTGTTTCCATTAGCCAATCATTAAACATAATAATATTGTAAAATTGTTAAAGAAATTCTGAACAGATGTTTAGTTTTCCATTGTGATCTGATCCTTAGCTATCGACATTTGTTATTTTTTTCCTTTACAGAATAAAATTGAGCAATAAATGGGAAAGAAAGGTCAGACTTAGCATCTCCTATGGACTGGAACAATGCACACGATCAGCATTAAAATGAAAACACTACATGCTTACAATTCAATAAAATAAGTGCATCGTGGGGGGGAACGTCATTTACAAAAAGAGATAAAAGAAGCAAACTGCATTTTACAACCATGCAGTGAATTCAGAAAAACCCATTCACATTAATAATACTTTGACTTAATGTGCCATGTAATTAAATTAAATCTTTGTCATTCAGAAATTATACATAAAAGCTCAATATTGCTGCTGATTATTTATTTTCTTTTACCATTTGTTACCCATTTTTTCATAATATTCTTTTACAGGAGAAAACTTTTTTTTATAAATAATGGTAGGGGCTGAGCAATTGAGTCCAAATACCATTTTTAGGATATGCGTACAAAAATATCTATGACAATTGTTGCTATTTTGTGTTAAAGAGGGGTTTTTTTGTGCTGAAGTATGCAATTGTTTATTAGCTTAGTTATATAAAGTTATAAAAAAAGAAAATAAAACCATAAAATTCAAAGATAATTTTGTATCAGGACATTAAAAAAACAAAAGGAAAATTCTGGTTTATAGAAGTACAAATACTAACTCTATCCCTAAATAGTGTAATTAACCCCTTTCCACTCTTCACCTACTTCATGGTGCAGAGGGAAGGTACTTAATGCAAAACATGTATGGCGCATGCATGGTACTCCAAAGCTGTGCCAGCACCATTTGAAGTGGGAGTCAGCTGTTAGGTACACCCAAGCTCCTGATGCAACTGTGGGGAATGAAGCTTGCTCCAATCCCAGCCACTTAACCCACCTAGCTCCTAAGATCAATGTTGACTGTGGAATCTATTTGGCTTACAGAGAGAAGGGGCTCCCTCTATTAGCCATCAGCACCCTCAAAGTTTGTCTGTTACTAGAGCCTATAAGGCCCTTTCTGGAGTCAGGGACATCTTTTCCATTAGGCAGGGTAGGCAGCTGTCCAGGGGCCTCATAAGCACAGGGGGCCCTCCTGGGCAGCCACCAACCCTGACGTGGACCCAACGTGACTTTATGCGGCGTAGGAGGTGAGATCAAGCCTCTTGCGCTGCTGTATCTCCTAAACCAGAAGGCCATAGGCTTCCGGCCTAGGAGAAGCCGGGAGCAATGCCCTGGCGTAGGCAGCATGATGATGTCATGCCACTCACATCTGAAACTAGCTCCTGGTGCTGGCTCCTCGGCGGGCAGCACAGAGAGATGAGTAGCGTTTCTAGTTTTTTTCTAAGAGTGGGCATATCTACTTACAGGGGCTTTTATATACAGGGAGCTGGGTACCTGCGGTGGCTGTGTACCTACAGGGGGCTGTGTACCTATTGGGGGCTATATACCTAGAGGGGGCTGTGTACCTACAGGAGAGTTATATCCCTGCTGGGGGCTATATACCTACAGGAGGCTGTGTTCCTACCTACAGGGGTCTATATACTTAAAGAGGGCTATATACCAAAAGAGGGCTGTGTACCTACAGAGGGCTATGTACCTACTGGTGGCTATATACCTAGAGGGGGCTGTGTACCTGCAGGGGGCTATATACCTACAGGTGGCTGTGTACCTATAGGGGGCTATATAAATTGAGGGGATTGTGCACCTACAGGGGGCTATATACCTACATGGGGCTGTGTACCTACCTACAAGAGTCTATATACCTAGAGGGGGTGTGTACCTACCTTCAGAGGGTTATATACCTACAAGGGACTGTTTACCTACCTACAGAGGGCTATATACCTACAAGAGGGCTGCATAACTATCTAAAGGGGGCTGTTTACATACAAGGGGGCTGTGTACCTACAGGAGGCTATATACCTAGAGAGGACTGTGTACCTAGAAGGGGCTATATACATAGAGGGGGCTGTGTACCTACCCACAGAAGACAGTGATACATATTCATTGTTTTACACAATAAAAAATACATATATCTTTAAAACTGCTACAACATAAAAAAAACTATATAAATTGGGTAACACTACAATCATGTCTTTCAGCAGAGTAAAACTAACATGTCAGGTGAGCATGGTAGCAAATAAAAATAAAAAACACTACCAGGATTGGCCTATTTTCTTCATCTTTCCTCCCAAAAATGAATTCAGAGGTGATCAAAAAATAATACCAATAAAACCGTCAACTCAAACCTGGGGAAAACAAGCCACTACACATCTCCGTACACAAAAAAATAAAAAAGTGATGGCTTTCAGACAATAGCAATTCAAAAACGTGTTTGTTTTCTTTTCTAAATAATAGTGTTTTTTTATTGTGTAAAAGCAGTAAAACATAAAAATATACAAATTGGGTATCGTTGTAATCGCATCGATCTGCTCAGTAAAGTGAACATGCAGGGTATACTGCAGGGTGACCACTGTAAAAATAAAACAACACTACCAAGATTACTATATTTTGTTCATTCTGCCTCCTAAAAACCTGGATGAAAAAAGATTAAACCATCATGTAAGCTTTATAATGGTACTAATGAAAATTTCAATTCATTCCGCAAAACGTATTTAATAAACTCCGTATAAATAAAAATAAAAAGTTATGGCTGTCATAAAAACACAATTTTTTTCAAATGCATTTCTATTGGGTAAAAGTAATAAAACATAAAAAAATATAAAATTTAGATCATTGCAATTGTATTGACCTGCATAGTAAAGTTATCCTGTCATCTATACTGCATGGGAAACTGTGTGCCAAAAATGCACATTAAACTTCTAGATGAGATTCCTGAGGGGTGATGAATCCAAGATGGGGTAAATTCTGATAGGTTTCACCTGTTGTGATACTTTGGGGGTTTCGTAAAAATGCGATATGGCACCCACTAAAATCTGCGTTCCAAAAGCCAAATAGTGCTCCCTCTCTTGTATACCCTGTCATGTGCCAAAACAGCATTTTACTCGAACATATAAGATATTGCCGAACTTGAAAGAAGTTGTGTAAGAAATTTTGGTGTGCTTTTTTTCCAGGATGCTTTGTAAAAATGAAATATTTTCAGCTAAAACTGCATTTTATTGGAAAGAAATAGAATTTGTTATTTTCACAGCCTAACGATAAAAAAAATGTGTCTGTCACCTGTGGGGTTGATATTCTCACTACACCCCTGGATATATGCCATAAGGGGTGTAGTTTCCCAAATTAGGTCTTTTTAGGGGTTTTTATTAAGTTTTAGCAGTTTAGGGTGTCCACAAATCTGTAATAGTTTCCTAAATTAAAGCAGGAAAAACTGAAATTTCCAGTAAAATAACTAATTTTTATTGATATGCATTAATAAATCATTATACAATTGACCATATAGCATCAATCTGCCAGTTTTTTTTTAATGCCTATTAATAAAATTTGTTATTTTACTGGGAATTGAAATTGTTCTGTGAGCTGTGTAATGGTTCTTGGTGTTTTATATTTTTCTTAATGAGCTGTGCCAAATCCTACTCCGATTTTGAGGCTTGTGGTTGAGTTAAATATCACACTAGGGCCACATATGGCATGTCTATAAAATTGTCAAAAGGAGGTGGAGATGTCTAACATAAAAGCTACTTCAGAACTTGACTGGTCCTTAAAAAAATCTATTTTGAAAATGTTCTTGAAAATGTTAAACTTTGCTACAAAAAGTAAGAGTCCCATAGTGTCCTAAAAAATAAAATATTGTAAAAAAAAATTATGCCAACATAAAGTAGACATATGGTAGATGTTCATTATTTACTATTGTCTTACACATACATTTTTAAACTTTGAAAATGGCAAATTTTTCAACATTTTCATAATTTTTTAATACTTTTCACAAATAAACAAGGATTGTTTCAACCAAAATTAATTGATAACTTAAAATACAATGTGTCATGAAATAAGGGAGACATGTATGAAGGAAGGTGCTTCAAAATGAATTATCGCGTCTCGTCTTCAGTGAATAATGCGCTTGAATGTATGAAAGTGTTTTTGTGCGCTCATAAATGGTTTCTAAAGTTTGACGCACCTCGTCTGTGTGTTTGGCGCATATGGAATTTAGGAGCATTAGTAATGCGACAAACATGTGTATACCCTATAGATAGGCTGGAAATAAAAGAAAAGTCATTAGAATAGCATGGCAGTGAATAGAAGCTATGGTACTGATCTTGCTTTGTGGACCACAGGTCCCAGCAAGACCTGTGCTGTGCTGGCTCTTACTGTATGTACTAGTACAATAAAGGGTCAGAGCAGCAAAAATAAATTTCAAAATTAATGTAGTAAAAATAAAAAATGTTAAAATCTTAACATCATCATCAGTGGGTTATTTAATGTAAAATTAGTTTTAGATTCTATTAATATTTATTTATTTATTTTTGGGATATTACATGTTTTTATACTAATTGTATATGATAATTTTTAATTACATTTAAATAATTAAATTTTATATAGTTTGATAATTATTAGAAATGACTTTTTATTATTGTACTGGTGTAAGTTGGGAAATATTGGACATTTTCTCTCTAACAGCAAATCTAGCTCCACTTCGACTCCTCAGGCAGACCACATTGAAATAGGTCAGCCTGTCCGAGCAGTAATGCGCCGAGTTTTGCCAACCCACATTCATATATATGTCTAATATTCCAAGTGTGTTACAACTAGAGATGGGCGAATTGAAATTTGATTCGCCGAGTTCGCTGAATTTTCCGACAAAAATTGTTTCGACCCGAATAAATTTGCAACGAATCGCGTTAAAAAAACAGCTATTTCCTAGCTGCAGAGAGTCTGTAGGGTGCTGTAGAACATTGTGCCATACTCAAATATGCAGAGGGAGCATGGTTTGGTCTTCATACAATGTTGTTTTAGTATGACATGCACATAACAGCCGCTGCTCTTAGAATCGCTTCACTCAAAAATTCCATGGGCACTTACGGGGGCAAAACTGACCAAAAAACTGAAGCTGGAATGCAGCCTGATAAAGTCATGGCAGCGCCAGCTGCAAAAAAACAAGCTGAGGGCTAAGATCCTATGATAACGTCAAAGAACACAGTAGTAGGTTACTGGAGCTGCCACAGGTCTCAGCACTGTAAGGGGACGTCACAGCAGGGGTCACTCCATGAGGCCAGAGCTTTAAACCGTCACAGAATATGACAGAACCTGTTCTGTTAAACGCTGATACATGTAGAGGCCACGCGAATGAGTGGAGAGGGTGTCGGCAGTAATATTGCATTGACTTCTCTGATCATTTTGCCCTTCCTTTCATCCATCAGTGTCCGCTTTCAATCAGTCAATAATCCATCAGTATTGCTAAAGCCAAAAACAAACAGCAGTTGATCCAAAACAGACATGACCAGTAAATTGTATATTTGCATGTCTTCTGTGTTCTGTATCCACTCCTGCTTTTGGCTAGACAATCCTGATCCTTCCCATTCCTTCTGACAGGTGAAAAGAAGTGGAAAACCAAACATAGTGGCAACTTCATAGCGTGGTGAGGGTGGAGACAGCATACAGTGCTGTGTTTTAGTATGACACGCACATGACAGCCGCTGCTCTTAGAATCGCTTCACTCAAAAATTCCATGGGCACTTACGGGGACAAAACTGACCAAAAAACTGAAGCTGGAATACAGCCTGATAAAGTCATGTCAGCGCCAGCTGGAAAAAAACAAGCTGAGGGCTAAGATCCTATGATTACATCAAAGAACACAGTAGTAGGTTACTGGAGCCGCCACAGGTCTCAGCACAATAAGGGGATGTCACAGCTGGGGTCACTCCATGAGGCCGGAGCTTTAAAACGTCACAGAATATGACAGAACCTGTTCTGTTAAACGCTGATACATGTAGAGGCCACGCGAATGAGTGGAGAGGGTGTCGGCAGTAATATTGCGTTGACTTCTCTGATCATTTTGCCCTTCCTTTCATCCATCAGTGTCCGCTTTCAATTGGTCAATAATCCATCAGTATTGCTAAAGCCAAAAACAAACAGCAGTTGATCCAAAACAGACATGACCAGTAAATTGTATATTTGCATGTCTTCTGTGGTCTGTATCCACTCCTGCTATTGGCTAGACACTCCTGATCCTTCCCATTCCTTCTGACAGGGGAAAAGAAGTGGAAAACCAAACATAGTGGCAACTTCATAGCATGGTGAGGGTGGAGATAGCATACAATGCTATGTTTTAGTATGACATGCACATGACAGCCGCTGCTCTTAGAATCGCTTCACTCAAAAATTCCATGGGCACTTACGGGGACAAAACTGACCAAAAAACTGAAGCTGGAATGCAGCCTGATAAAGTCATGGCAGCGCCAGCTGGAAAAAAACAAGCTGAGGGCTAAGATCCTACGATTACTTCAAAGAACACAGTAGTAGGTTACTGGAGCCGCACAGATCTCAGCACAGTAAGGGGACATCACAGCAGGGGTCACTCCATGAGGCCAGAGCTTTAAACCATCACAAAATATGACAGAACCTGTTCTGTTAAACGCTGATACATGTAGAGGCCACACGAATGAGTGGAGAGGGTATCGGCAGTAATTTTGTGTTGACTTCTCTGATCATTTTGCCCTTCTTTCATCCGTCAGTGTCCTCTTTCAATTGGTCAATAATCCATCAGTATTGCTAAAGCCAAAAACAAAGAGGAGTTTATCCAAAACAGACATGACCAGTAAATTGTATATTTGCATGTCTTCTCTGTTCTGTATCCACTCCTGCTTTTGGCTAGACAATCCTGATCCTTCCCATTCCTTCTGACAGGTGAAAAGAAGTGGAAAACCAAACATAGTGGCAACTTCATAGAGTGATGAGGGTGGAAACAGCATTAAGAAACCACAGGGTGTTCCAGTGAGACAGCGGTCACTTGGCAGCAGCATGAGTAGGCCACAGAGTGGCACAATGACAAATTCTGGAGGTGGCAGCAACATCAGGAGCCCACAAAGTGGCACAATGACACAGTGTGGAGATGACGGCATCAACAGCAGCAGCATGAGGTCAGAGAGTGGCACAATGACAAATTCTGGAGGTGGCACCAACAGGAGTAGGCCACAGAGTGGCACAATGACAGAGTGTGGAGGTGACGGTAGCAGCAACAGCATGAGGTCAGAGAGTGGCACAATGTCAAATTCTGGAGGTGGCACCAACAGGAGTAGGCCACAGAGTGGCACAATGACAGAGTGTGGAGGTGATGGCAGTAGCAACAGCAGCAGCATATAGTCAGGGAGTGGCACAATGACAAATTCTGGAGGTGGCAGCAACATCAGGAGCCCACAGATTGGCACAATGACACAGTGTGGAGGTGACGGCAGCAACAGCAGCAGGATGACGTCATAGAGTGGCACAATGACACAGTGTGCAGGTGATGGCAGCAACAACAGCAGCAGCATGAGGTCAGAGAGTGGCACAATGACAAATTCTGGAGGTGGCAAAAAACAGGAGTAGGCCACAGAGTGGCACAATGGTACAGTGTGGAGGTGACGGCAGCAACAGCAGCAGAATAAGGTCATAGAGGGGCACAATGACAGTGTGGAGGTGACGGCAGCAACAGCAGCAGCATGATGGCGCAGAAATAGCGGTCTGTATTTCATAACCCAATACAACACTATCAGGATTGAGTGGATTACTTGAATTTAAAGGTCCCTAATACAACCGGAGAAATTGAAATAATGGCGCAGAAAAAGTGGTCTGTATTTCTATCCCAATACAACACTATCATAATTGAGGGGATTACTTGAGTTTAAAATTCCCTAATACAACCAGAGAAATTGAAATAATGGCGCAGAAAAAGCGGTCTGCATTTCTATTCTAATACAAAACTATCAAGTTTGAGTGGATTACTTGAATTTAAAATTCCCTAATACAACCGGAGATATTTAAATAATTGTGCAGAAAAAGCGGTCTTTATTTTTATCCCAATATAACACTATCAGGATTGAGTGGATTTTTAGAAACTGAATAATACAACAAGTGAGATTGCAATGTATATGGGGCAGAATTACACCCACCCTGGACAGCCTGGGAGACGACGCCACAAACTAAACAAAATGATAATGCTGGTAGCAATAAATTTAGGCAACTGAGCCCCAGTCTCTGATAAAAGCAGCTTCTTTCAGGATAAGTTGTATAGAGCAAAGGGATCCAGAACGCTGAGTGCAAAAAAGTAACAGACATATAGTAGTCTTTCTCACCCTCCCCACTCGCTGAATAAAGCTGTATAATGAGATCTGTGTAGCAGCAGATACAGATCACTGAGTGAGCAAGTAACAGACTTGTAATGGTCTTTTTCCCCCTCCCCAATCGCTAATTAAAGCTGTATAATTAGAGCTGTGTAAGAGCCAGCTCAGCAACACAGACGCTATGCCAGGACACGAGAGGAATGTGGAAGCGCAGGTGCCGTCCGGACTTATATAGTGCTGTGACGTCACAGAATCCCGCCAGTCTCTGATTAGCTTCATGTCTGCACATGGCATTGAGGGTACTCCTTTCTTCCTCCCAGAGTTCTTTGCCCCATGTAATGCCACGTGCTTGCAGCCATTTTACAAAAAAAAGACGCTTTGTTCCCGCGAAGTACCATAAACTTTGGCTTCGTGCAGAACAAAGTTTTCCTGAAATTCTAAACGAATTCCACCTTGTAAGAATCGATTCGCCCATCTCTAGTTACGACACACCCCGAAACGCCCCAAGAATGCCCCCTCATGTTAGGCGCATTAAAAAGTGTCGAGGCTTGCTAGCAATGCGCGTAACACATTCGTCTGGCACATTATAAATCACAAACCGCTCACGTTTGGCACTTTTAACGCCAGAAATTTGTGAAAACCCCTTTCATATAAGTCTCCCTAAGAGTCTCAAAATCACATGAATAGGTAAAACCATTAAAAAGTTATTCTAAGATAAAATGACATAGATTTTCAAAAAAGGGCTTCATCCTGAAGTCCAAAACAGGCTAAGACCTTAAAGGGGTTGTCTCGCTACAATGATTGGTTTTTAATTAAAAGATCTTTAAAAAACAAGTAGCTTTGCAATATATGTTCATTACAAATGTCCTACTGATTTTGAGTTATCCCTGTTAGTAGTAGTAGTACATCAGCTTCTCAAATCTCTATAGCAGCTGACCTGTTGATCTTTATCTCACTGGCTGTCAATTCTGATGTCTCATCACCTTCAGAATACAGGTCAGAGCACAGAGCCCCTCCGGCACAGAATGCTTCTGTAGTGGAGGGAAGGGGAGGGCTCTGGCTTCTGTGTCTGTACTGCCTGGATTAACCCTGTGTGTGCCTGCTTCCTCCTGCTCTCTACACAGATTGAGGAGAGCAGAGGTGAGGTTGACAGCAGTGAAGTGTGTTACTATAATCATGATGTGTCTGTAGAGCTGTGACTATACTAATAGAACAGATCAGGGAGGCTTGTGAACGCTTCATGCTGTGCTGTACTAGTGACACATCGTGATTATAGTAACACTTCACAGCTGCCCTGTGTCTGTTCTGACATGATTTGTTTGTTGCTGGAGATGTGGAGATTTGTATGCTACTCAGGGGGTATAGGAACACTTACATCCCTCTGCTCTGCTATAAGCAATCACAGCTTCACAGAACTCTCCACACTCATAGATCAGCCCTCTACTGCCTCCGTGGAGCTGACAATACAGCTGATCTAGCAGCAAGAGCCTGCAGCAGACCTAGGCAGGCACACACAGGGTTAACCCTGACAGCAAACTCCCTCGCCCTCCCCCCTGCTGTATAGAAGTTACAGAGGAGAGCTGTCTGTGTGCTGAGGGGAGGAGGAAAGAGGGAGGAGAAGAGGCCGACAAGAAGCACGCTCCTGAATTCAAAAATCCTTTGCTCCTTTGCCTTTGAAGCAGGCTGAAAGCTTGTAATGAGACAACTCCTTTAAGGGGTAAATCTGTACAGTCAGTGCCACTTAAAAATAATAGAAAACAATGTCAGAATTGCGTAACAATATACATATGTTGTCACTGTAAACATATTGATTCACAGAATAAACTTAATATGTCTTTTAAAATGCATAGTGAACGGCATAAAAAAACTAAATAAAGAACAGTCAAAAATCATGTGTACCCCAGTACAATGACAACTGCAGCTTATCCCACAAATTTAAATTGCTTAAACCGCTCTATGAAGGGAAAAATTAAAAAAAATACAGCTCTCAGAAAATGGCAGCATAAAAAATATAATTTTTTTTTAAAAAGTTAGTTTTCCACAAAAGTTGAAAAGCAGAAGAATAATGTCAATGTGTCTTTCATACTGCACAACACGTTGCAAAAAAGCCTAAAAAAACATGCTTTTTTATACGATTTATCCATTTTTTATGCAGTTTTTGAGGTGTTGTTTAATTAATAATGTGTATAGATACATGCATATACATTAAGGCATATACATTATATGTAACATATGCCTTAAAATGCATAAGAAAGTGAAACACACATTCATACATTTTGCTGCAGAAAAAAAACAAAGGAGGTCTATGGGCAAAATATGCCACAAGCTGCCTGAAGAAAGTGCTATAGTCTGGGTATAGAAAAACACAAAATTAACCTAAGATAAGGTATATACCCACAGTAATTAAACAAGAAACACCCCAGGGAAGATAATGTAGGTATTTTGTTTTCTATTTTCCTATTGACTTTCAGAAAACATCTGGGTGCTGCATTTTTAATACTCTCAGACAAGGCACTGATGTATGTAAAAACTGTTTAAAGGTACATTCACATGACATATTTGGACTCTGATTCTGGGGGGGATTCAGTGCTGAATCTGCCTCAAAATAAGCGTCCAATCCAACTTTGATTGTTTGTTATGTAAAATCAGCGTCACTGGTCACACAACACTGATTTTCTTTGATGCTGATTTATTTTCAGCAATAAAAATTCCCCATAGTAAAAAGGAGGCTGAAAATCAGTGCAGATTTTCCGACAAGGAACAGACACTGATTCAGCACTTAAATTTTCAGCGTCTGAATCAGCCACGTGAACATACCCTAAAATTCATACTAAATGTGGTGTAATGCAGGTACGCTAATATTTAGGTGCAGATTTCACCAGAATTCATAGTAAATGTCTCTCAATATGTGAAATCACACTGCACATTTGTAGTTTCCATTTCTTGTCCAAAAACATGTCATAACTGCATGGTTATTTCATGCACTTTTTCATGTTTTATTTTTGCAAAAAAGTGTGCATTGGTAAATGTTTCTTTTGTGTTTATTTTTCTGGATAATGTTTCTCATTATAAATCTATCATGTGATCTATGTGATCTATCATATGATTTGCAATGTGGAAAAATGCAACAAAAATGCATAACAAAAAAAGAAAAACACATGTAATTTTGTGTTGGAAAAACAAAACAAAACAAATGGAGGTCCATAGGTAAAAAAACAAACACACAATGGGGGACATGTATGATCGGAGCTTTCACATAATTTCAGGCGTATAATACGCCTCACTGTGCCGGCTCCGCTGTCGGACGCACCTAATGCGCTGTTAGGCGCAGGGTTCGCCACTTTGCAATGCACCTAACATGAAGGGGCATTCAGTGGGTGTTCTGGGGCGGGACGCACCACATTCAAAAGCTCCGCCGCATGTATGAATGCGGGTCGGCAAAGTGAGGCGCATTACAGCTCCAATAGGCAGACCTATTTCAATGTGGTCTGTCTGCCGGAGGTGTCGAAGTTTGCCCCGCATTTATGAGCGCACTTCGACACCGACATACGTCAGGCACAGTTTTCACTGTTAAAAACGTGAAAACAGGAGCTTCGATGCGCCGATCTTCATGCATGTCCCCCAATCTGTCTAAAACTCTATGCTTAGAACATGCTAGACTTTGAAATAACTGCACCTGACCAAAAATGTAATGTTTTTGGACAATAGCACCAAAAGTGAAAACAACGCAGCTGCAAGTTTTGCAAAAATAATAAATAAAAAGAAAATGTATACAAAAGCATAGAACAAAAGAGAAAAAAGTGTTGACTTTGTTTAATGATTTCTGGTGAAATATATAAAATAGTACTAAAAGTTCCATTTCTACCTTTTCTCTAATACAAGCATTTCATAAGAAATAGCACAAACAAAATAGAGAAGGAAGTTATCCCAATGATTTTTACTTCAGTTGCATTTTAAATTTTCCAATGAATAATTCATAAATTTAAAGGACCGCTTTTCACCGAGATAATTGACTTTGTAACCGCAAAAAGGGATGATAGCAATTGCATGCCTGCTTATTCCACATAGAAATTGTATTCAATGTATCCCTGTGCTAACATAATAATGATCTGTTACATAGTCAAAAGGAAGGAAATGGTTTTTGATGTTTCAGTTATGGACTTCTCATTGCATTATCAATTACACCTGTAAGCTTTTTAACACCATATTTTAGAGATCAAGGATGATATGTATAAATTTTGTCACCCAGACATCAATTTTTTTGCACGCATTAGTAGTGTAGAATGCGCCTGAAGTGATTAACCTGTTCTACCGCGAGTCATAGATTTAGCGCTTTCTAGCTCCAAAACGTCATCTCAGGCTCAGGTAAACCACTTTTAAATTGGTCTGCCTGTTCCAGCAGTGATGCACCCAGTTTTGCTGTCCTACAGTAATACATTTATATAATCATACGGTTGGGTTTTGATGCATCCCACAAACGCCCCCACATCTTGGGCACATTACAAAGTGCCACAGGCGCGGGAAAATTCCACCTAATTTTGGAGTGCTCCTGTTCATACATCAAGAGAACAGGGGTGTGCCAGTTTTTGGGCTGAAAGGACACCAGGATACTGGCGCAGCCCTGTACATACATGTCGCCCTAAGGCAGCCAGCTGTTGTAAAATAAAGAAAAACACTGTCCATAAAAAAATCGAATTGCATACATTTATGTAGCATAATAATATAAAAAGAGGAGCATTCTCAGGAAAAAAAAAATCTGAATACATAATATTACATTCTGATGCAGTCATACACTGATCTAAACAGTAATTCCAGCTGTGTAACATTTTAAAAGTTTAAAAAGCAACACGTTTAACATATTGCAAACTGTATAGAAGGGACACAATATTTAAGGCTGGGTTTACACCTTTCTTTTTTTGTGTGGGTAGAATACGTTTAAAAATGCATTTAAAATGTGTGTGGTTAAAACACGCTTTTGCTAAAATTGGGAGCATCTAGGTAAAATCCTCATCAAATGTGAGTTAATCCAAAAACATATGCATTTTTGCCCCAAGCATTTTTTATACATTTGTGAATGCAACTCAAATGCAAAAAAAAGTAACCTGTGAATACACCTCGAGTGCTATACTAAGTGATCAACAACTGGAAATAAGTTAATCAATCTCATTACATTCGTGTTGCATTTTGGCAAAAGTCATATTGTTTTTTTTTGGGGGGGATCTTCACATTTTTGTGCTTTTTCTGGGTTTTTTATGTACTTTTTTTGCAGAAACATGCAAAGAACTGGAATCACGAATGTAGTTTTTGTAAAAACTACACCAAAAATTGCATGTGTGGTTTCAGCCTTAGGGTATGTTCACATGGCATTTTCCAATATGTTTTTTGATACAAAAAACTTATCAGAAAATACTGCCTAAACATATCCAAACACTAGTGTTGAGCAATTACGTTGGCCATCAACATCGGTCGATGGTCGATAGTCGACCATCATCGACAAGATATTCGATGGTCGATGGTAGATTATGATCGATGACCATTAAAGTCTATGGGAGAGCAACAACACCTTCATTCTTACACCCAAATAGGGCTGGAGAAGCTAGAAATAAACATCCACAACAGTCAAATGGATACGTGCTACATCTTAGGCAACACACTTAGGTTATAAAAGCCACAGAAAAAAAAACCCACACCATTCACTATCCCTTTCTTCCACCACAGCTTGAGCCTAGAACCTGCATGACCCAGCCACAAATTAAAAAGTGCCAGAAGGCAGTATGATTTGAACCATCATTTTACTTGAACTAGACATTGAATATCCCTGTCCTGGAACGCAGCATGAGCCCCAAACCTGCATGCCCCCCCAGAAAAAAAAAGGAAAAGGGAAAAAGGATTTTTTCCCAACCCACCCATTTTAGTTTTCACTGGCCCAATTTGACTATCCCTGTTCTGGGACACGGGAAAGAGCACCAAAACCTCATAAAACCCCAATTTAAAAAATGCCGGAAAAAGGAGTCTTTCAACCCCTTTTTAAATTTTTCCCAAGGGAAACATTGACTATACCTTTTCCCTGGCCACAGCATGACCCCCAAACCTCCCTTTAACCACCCAAAATTTAAAAAGTAACCGGAAAAAAGGGCTTTAAACCACAATTTTAGTTGAACTGGACTTTTTTAACAATCCCTGTCCGGGGCCCCACAGCTTTGACCCCCAAACCGTTTAACCCAGTTTAAAAAAAGTGTGGGGAAAAAGGAGTTTTTTAAACCCAAACCATTTTTTTTTCCCCCGGCCCATTGAATTTTTTACCTGCCCCTGGGCCCCACAAATGACCCCAAAACCCTTTGCATGCCCCCAAAGATTAAAAAAAGTGCCAGAAAAAAGGAGTTTTTTCCCAACCCCCAATTTTAGTTTACTGGACATTGATTTACCTAAACCTGGGCCAAGAAATGACCCCCAAACCCTTTAAATGACCCCAATTAAAAAAGTCAAAAAAGGAGTTTTTTTCCAACCCACCCTTTTAGTTTAAAGGGGACTTTAAATTTATCCCTTTCATGGGCCAAAACAGGGAGCCCCCAAACCTGCATGACCCCCAGATTAAAAAGTTCCAAAAAAAGGAGTCTTTTCAAACCCCCCAAATTTTAGTTTCACTGGCATTGGGGGACTATACTGTTCTTTTACCACATTTGACTTTAAACCTGTTTTGCCCCAACAGATTAAAAAAGTCAAAAAAAAAGGATTCTTTAAACCCCCCAATTTTAGTTGAACCCGCTTTTACTATACCTTTCTGTCCCACGTATGACCAAAAAAACCTTCTGACCCACAGTTTAAAAAAAGTGCAAAAAAAAGGATCTTTTTCCCCACCTTTTTTTAAGTTGAACCTGGCATTAACTTTTACCTGTCCCTGGACCCCCAGTTTTGCCTTTTAAACCCTGTCTGACCCTCAAAATTAAAAAGTCCCGGGAAAAAGGGGAGTTTTTAAACCCCCCAATTTTAGTTTGAATTTGGAAATTGAATATCCCTTTTCCTGGGCCCCCACCCTTTTAGACCCCAAACCTCCCATGACCCCAGATTAAAAAGTCCCGGGAAAAGGAGCTTAACGACCATTTTAGTTTCCCCTGGACATTGACTATACCTGCCCCTGGGCCCACAGCAGGGACCCCCAAAACCTCTTAAAACCCCCCAAAAATTAAAAAAGGGTCCCGGAAAAAGGAGTCTTTAAAACCCCCTTTTTATTTTTCAGGGACATATACGGGCCCCTGTCCGGGGGTACTCTTCCCCCTCCTTTTGAGTGGGGAAACCAATTGGCTTCATTTTTAAATACTGGGGGTTTAACGCCCGTTCCACCAGGTGCCCTTTTTCTTGGCATTCTTTTTTAAATTTTACTAAATGTGCGGAGGAAATTGTCTCTGAACTTTTTTTCTCTGCCCGTCCCTCCAAAACCCCAAATTTTCCTCGAAAAAACCTACATCGGGTCAAAGTTTCCCTTTTACCTCCCTTTACAATTCAAGGTTTTTTTTTTACCGGGCTATTTTTACAGGCTTTTTTTTTTAGTATTTTAAATTTCTAGAAAACACTTTTTTTAAAATAGGATGGAATCCCATCATGTCTTTTTTTCTTTTTTTTTTTAATTGTATTAAATGGGGTTTTTCTCAATACAGATATGATAGTATGTTAAAAAAATCTTGCAAAAACAAATCAAATTTTTCAATAGTGTCCCTTAAACCGTGTCCTACCAAATTTCCCGTTTTCCCGACAGCACCCCTTTTACCCTTGGGGCCCCCTCCGACAATTTGAAGAACAAATGTCTTTAATAAACAAAAATTTTTTTTTAAAAATAGGACCTTAGTATAGTGCATTCACAGCAAAAAAACCCCCAAAAAATCAAAGAATTAAACCCCTTGAAACCACTTTGGGCAATTGTGAAAAGAACAAAATTTTCTGTTTTTAAAAAAAAAATTTTTTTTTTTTAATACGAAACCCGAAATATAGTTGCCCTGTCCCCAAAACAAAATGCCCCAAAAAATTCAAACATTTTACCTTTTAAACCTCTTTGGACAATTTTAAAACAAATGTCGTTTTGAAACAACCCTTTTTTTTTTTAATTGGACCTGTAGTAAATTTCTGCAAATTTTAAAGCAGCATTTACCCAAAAAATTATAAAAATGACTTCTTTAAGCCCCAACCCGTTTTAAAAAAAGTTTAGGGAAAAATTTCCCCTTTGAAGCCCCCATTCTGTTCCAAAGGACCCAAAGATTATTTCTGTATTCCCCAGCAAAAATGAAAAACCCAAAAAAAAAAAAAATATGAAAATTCTCAGCCAATAAATTTAAAAAATTTTGATGGAGAAATGCCACTTTAAAAACCAAATTTCTGTTTTTTCCCCAAAGGGGCCAATTTAATTTTAGCTGAAAAAAAACAGCAACATGACCTCAAAACCATTGACATTTCGAAGGGCTTTAAAATAAAATGAGTAAAAGGAATAGGGGTTGTCATGAAACCTTGGTGTCTTTTAAAAGTCTCATCACAGCAAAACCCCAAAAAAATGAACTGTTGGGAAAAAAGAGAATAAAAAAAGCAGTATGAATATTTATTTTAAAAAAAAAAATTTTTTAAAAGGACTATTTCGTTTTAAGAGGGAAAGTGAAGTAAAACCGGGAACTAAACGGTGACCTCGGCAATTGGGGGCCCCAACATCATCCGGAACCATGCCGATTCACTTGAAAGAAAGGGCAAACATCCACATTATCTGTGGAAAGCCGGATGCTTTGTGTTAAAAAATCCCCCGCTGTGTAAAAGGTCCCTCAATTGCGTGGTCTGGGCAGGACAACACCTCTATGGCGGGGCGAGCGAGCTCAGGCCATTCTCCTTTTTGGGATCCCCAGAATCTATTGGGTCCCGAACACATACACAAACATCGTTTTTAGCCCGCAATAGTCGTGCACCATGATCTTAAGTTTGGCCTGTGTGTTGGATGTGTGCCCTGCATTGAATGCTTGTGAGGGTAAAAAAAGATTCCAAGGTCACCCTTTAGGCTTCTGCCACCTTGCCTGCGTGTGCTGCAGTACGGTTACTTGGCCCCTTTTCGCTGTCACGTCGCTATGTTGTTCCCCCGTGACTTTGGGGAACGTGAAGCAACCAAACAGATGCCCAGTTGATAAATCAGCAAGGTCCCATTTCCTGCTTTTTACTCTCTATTTGGGTGGTGGAAGAAAGGCTGATTTTGTTTTGTACCGGGATCCAGGAGGGTGGCCCCCATAACTGTTGTTCATTTGTGGGCCTTTAAAGCAGGATCATGTTGGGAGGAATGGAGCACCAAGACCAGTGAGAGATGGGCCTTGATTTCCCAACCTCTGGGGCGGGGGGATAGCAAACTGATTTCCCATCTTCCCCCTCCGCCTCATATTCGCCCAACCCCTTTCCCCAAGGCAGGACGTCGGGAACATCAGTGTCTAGAATACCCCTCCTCCTCCCCTCCCCTGCGCTTCCTCCGGGACAGCTTTAACACGCCCCGACTTCCTGAGATGATGCACCCTGGGGCTGATGCTCACCTTTTTACTAGCCCTGGGCCCCCAAAACCCCTGCCAAAAAAGACCGGGGAAATTTTGAAACGTGGGCCCTTTTGGGGTTTGACGGGGAGAGAGGTCCGTGTCCGATCTGTGTCCTCTCCCCTCCCCGTCCCTGGTGGGACCTGAAGTTTCAGAGTGCCCCCAAAGATCGTTCCAGAAATAAGATCACCACAAAACCATTAACAAAGGGGATTGTCCCCCACTGACCATTTTGGGGGCTTTTTCAAAACTGGCAAGGATGGTGCAGAGCCTTTTCACCTCCCCACTCTCGGGGGTTCAACACCTCGAGGTCCCCCACCCCTGCTTTCAGGCCCTGTGTCACTTTGTACTGCGAATGGCATTGCCTGCTGCCACAACGCTGGAGCTTGGAGGGGGGAATTCCCGGGGTTCCATGTCAACAAGAGGGTGACGGGGAGGCCGACTGACCTGCAACGCACCAGGCGGGCGAAACGGGGGGCAACGGCGGAAGTGCGAACTTTGATTCGAGCCTTCCTCACAGGCAGTCCAACCCGGGACTCTT
>JAODAL010023230.1:0-63092 GCA_025379985.1 Phyllomedusa bahiana
CCAATTTTTCTCCATCTGCCTACCACCATCTTTACGAGGGACTGGTATTGCCACCCCCCTCCACACTCTGTCATTGTGCCACTCTATGACCTCATGCTGCTGTTGCTGGTGCCATGACCTCCACATTGTATCATTGTGCCACTCTCTGACCTCATGCTGTTGTTGTTGTTGCTGCTGCAGTCACCTCCACACCCTGTCATTTTGCCCTTCTATGACCTCATGCTGCTGCTGCTATGACCTCCACACTCTTTCATTGTGCCACTCTGTGGCCTACTCCTGTTTTTGTCACCTCCAGATTGTCATTGTGCCACTGTCTGACCTCATGCTGCTGATGTGGCTGCTGCCATGACCTCCACACTCTGTCATTGTGACACTCTCTGACCCCATGCTGCTGCTGTGGCTGCTGCCGTGTCCTCCACACTCTGTCATTGTGCCATTCTGTGGCCTACTCCTGTTTTTGCCACCTCCAGAATGTCATTGTGCCATTCTCTGACCTAATGCTGCTGCTGTGGCTGCTGCCGTGCCCTCCACACTCTGTCATTGTGCCACTCTGTGGCCTACTCCTGTTTTTGCCACCTCCAGAATGTCATTGTGCCACTGTCTGACCTCATCCTGCTGCCGTGACCTCCACACTCTGTCATTGTGCCACTCTCTGACCTCATGCTGCTGCCGTGGCTGCTGCCCTGACCTCCACACTCTGTCATTGTGCCGCTGTCCCCCATGCACCCCCATGCACCGTGGCAGTATACAGTGGAGATCGAGGCAGGGAGTCCCTCAGAATCACTTACACACATGGCCCGCAGCATGCTGATTTGCCTGGCTATTGACAGCCGAATAGTCACCATCCAGAGGCAGAGGGATGACTTCTGGCTCTCCACCCTATTGGACCCTCGCTACTGGTCCAAAATGGAAGCCTTTTTCCCAGCTGCTGAGAGGGAGGACAAACTCTAATACTATAGAGAAATCCTCCGTAGTCAGTTTGCTAACGTTCCGAAACCATTTTTGGCCAAGGAAATTCTACCTCCATCAGCTTCTTCATTAATATATAAAAAAGTTCCAAAGGAGTTTATTATGAAGTATAAACGTGGTAATTTGAATCCAGTTTCTGCGTGACACCAATTTGTTGAAATGCCGCGTATGGAATTGAAGGAGACCCTCACTACAGGGAATGTTTTAGATGCTTATTTTGCATTCGGTGCCATTAGCGATGGAATTTAGTACAAAACTGGAATGGTGAAGTAAAAGCAAATACTGCAATACTGGCTGGGGATGAGCTTCTTCAGTATGAAGAATGAGAATCGTATGTCCAAATTACCGACAGGAAAAACCGCCTCTGCCTCCGCCTTGAGCCTCATCTGTCATATCCGTGTACCGTACCTCTTGCCTCCGTCCCTTGACCACGATCCTTGCCGGCTGTCCTGACCTTACGCTTGTCCCTGACTCCGAGTTTGCCTTACGATTTTGTACTTCGCTACACCACGGCTGCCACTGCAAGCAAGTCATGTCAGGGGTAACGACATGGTAGACTCCCTCTACAGCAAGTCCATCCCGCTTTGTGGCAGGCTCTGGTGAAAACCCGGACCTACTTAGATTTCGCTCCCTGGCGTGGCTATTCCCATTGTCCCCTTACTGTGCTGCAATCTGTGGCGGCTCCAGTAACCTACTACTGTGTTCTTTAACGCTATCATAGGATCTTAGCCCTCAGCTTGTTTTTTTCCAGCTGGTGCTGCCATGACTTTATCAGGCTGCCTTCCCGCTTCAGTTTTTTGGTCAGTTTTGCCCCTGTGAGTGCACAGGGAATTTTAGAGTGAAGCGATTCTAAGAGCGGCGGCAGTCATCTGCGTGTCATACTAAAACACAGCATTGTATGAAGACCAAACCAAGCTCCTTCTGCATATTTAAGCATGGCACAATGTTCTACAGCATCCTACAGGCTCTGTGCAGCCAGGAAATAGCTGTTTTTTAACGCGATTCATCCCAAAGTAATTCGGGACGAAACTGATTTTGTTGGAAAATTCAGCGAAGTCGATGAATCGAATTTTCGAGAAATTCGCCCATCTCTAGTGTGTACATCTTTCCTGGTGAAGTAAAGAGGCCTTGGATGCTTTGGAACCCTGTAACCCTTTGTCTCTTGCCTATTTATTAACACATCAAGGGAACCTCGCACACCACTTAACACAGGCAGTCAAGGGAGAGGCCACCAACAGACTGTTCCCCAGGGGAACAGCTACCACCATTGTCTCAATAGTGCAGACCTCCTCTTCAATGGTGCCAGTTGCTGGGGGAGCATGAGAGGTGCTGTTGATAGAGCGTTAGCTGCCATGACCAGAAGATTAGCAGCTACACAAGGGCTGCCTCTGCCTCGGGCCATCTCCTCTGCTCCCCCTGCTGCTCCGGTCCACCACAAGTGGCAGATGAGGTTTAACATAAAAAGAAAAAGACTTTGTATTCTGCTCACCTGTGTGAACCATTCAATCGTTGCGCGGACCGAGGATTTGTGAAGCCGACACTCCTCTTTAAATGCACAGTGAAGAAAGGTATGGTATGATCCAGCTACTTGGGAATGACTCCATAATCCGTTAAAATGAAAGTTTAAAATGACTTGCAGCTTTATTGAAGAATCTTTAAAATTTCACATCGCTATCAAACAAAGTGCTTGGAAGAACACACAGACATGTTTCGAGAGATTGCTCTCTTAATCATGGACATTCATTATCCACGGCGCGTATACCGCCATGAATAATTGACATGTCACTTTCTCCCCGCTTGCGAAATACGGCGAGCGGGGAGAGGAGACAGAATCCATAGTTCTCTATGAGAACTGTGGATTACCGTAATGACTGGGACGTATTTCACCCACAATTCGCGCAATATGGCACAAACTATGGGCTGAAATCCATCCCAAAGTAAGCCGTGTGAACATAGCCATAGAGACATCTCCCAAGATCTATTTATACGCAGAATTGTATCTATAACAAAGGGGAATCCTCTACATTTTGAGGAAAGACATTTTCTACATAAACATAGAAAGGGATTCTTTAATGTAACGGCGGTGAGTCTATGGAACTCTCTGCCAGCAGAACTTGTCATGGTGAATTCACTAACAGAGTTCAAAAGGGCCTGGAGGATTTTTCTAGAGTGCAAAAATATAACTAGTTATGGTGACTAGGACTCTGGAGAAGGGTCGTTGATTCACTGATTAATTCTGACTGCCAGATTGGAGTCAGGAAGGAATTTTTTTCCCCTAAAATGAGGTCAATTGGCTTCTACCTCATTGGGATTTTTGCCTTCCTCTGGATCAACACTATAGGACAATAGGCTGAATTGGATGGACACCTGTCTTTTTGGGCCTTACAAACTATGTAACTTGTATTTTCTTTTAAATCCCTGCTTATTCTAGGTTAAGAAGTAGAGTAGGTGGTGTTATCAGTGATTGACAGCCATCTCTGTATGCACACTTGCACAACAAAGGCTGTCAGTTACTGCCTACACCTTAACCCAGAATGAGGGATTTAAAGGGGTTTTAACACTGTGCACTTTCACAGTCACAGACAGATTTTCTTTCACTCTGCTCTCCTCAGGCTGTGGATGGATTTATAGCAGTGATTAGCATATTTAGCTTTTCTCTGTAACTAGCTGAATAATTACAAAGAGCAGAGTAGGAGATCTAATCTGTAAGTAAGCAAAGCTACAGAGGCTGTGAGGAGTGAAAGTAAAGGCTTATCACTAAAACAGCTAATTGTGTTTAATAAGTATAATTAAGCTGATGAGCTTAGGAGTGACAGCTCGGCTCCTAATCAAGTCAGAGGGTATGTAGCACGTGTCAATAGGAGGTCCCGGAGGCTGCACCAATCGTCTGCTGGGGCGGGCTCCGGGCACCTCATTTAAACTCCTTAATTTCGGTTAGTCCTTGCCTGAGAACGGTTTTCCCCTTGCTATTTCCTGTGTATCCTGTTTGTTTTTGCTCTCCTGATTTCTGACCTCAGCTCGTTTCCTGACCTCACTTTTGCCCCGACTTTGTACTGCGCTCCAGACCGTGTTTGGACCCCGGATTGTTTCTGACCATCCTTTTGGCTTACGTTTCTTGGCATATACGTTCCCATACTGTGACCGATCCGGACTGCTGGACTTTGAGTTTCCCTGATGGCCCTGCACAGCTGTGTAGGGGCTGTCGTCCAGTTGGGGTCTGCCGCCTAGGGCAGCACGCCAAGTAGGCAGGGACAGTGGGCTGGGTAACAGTCAGGGCCCACTTCACCTCCTCTGACGTGACATTTTCTCAGGCCATACATTACTGCTCCCCAGGAACCATGAACCCCATGACTGCACTGGTGGAGCAGATGCAGGGACGTACCCAGTTGGTCCAAGACCTGGCACTGAGGGTACAGCAGCAGGTGACCTCCCAGGGTGGGTGTCTTCCGACATCGCTTTCCCCCTCTGTGGAACCCCCCATTCAGTTTCCCTATAGGTTTTCGGGTGACAAGATGGCCTTTCTGACTTTCAGGGAAGGATGTCGGCTGTATTTTCAACTCCGCCCACGTACCTCTGGTAATGAGTAACAGAGAGTGGGAATTGTCATGTACCTACTCCAAGGGTCCCCCCAGGAGTGGGCGTTCTCATTACCTCCTGACTCTCTGGAATCGTCTTCGGTAGACAGATTTTTTAGCTCCTTAGGACTTCTCTTTGACGACCCTGATAGGGAGGCAGTGGCCGAGACTCAGCTCACCACCTTAAGGCAGGGAAGAGGTCTGTAGAGGAGTATGCCTCTGAGTTTCGGGTGACAAGATGGCCTTTCTGACTTTCAGGGAAGGATGTCGGCTGTATTTTCGACTCCGCCCACGTACCTCTGGTAATGAGTAACAGAGAGTGGGAATTGTCAAGTCCCTACTCCAAGGGTCCCCCCAGGAGTGGGCATTCTCACTACCCCCTGACTCTCCGGAATTGTCTTCGGTAGACCGATTTTTTAGCTCCTTAGGACTTCTCTTTTACGACCCTGATAGGGACTAGAGATGGGCGAATTTCCCGAAATTCGGTTTGTTCGCTTCGCCAAATTTCCCGACAAAAAATAACTTCGTTCTGAATTACTTTGGGATGAATCACGTTAAAAAACAGCTATTTCCAGGCTGCACAGAGCCTGCAGTGTGCTGTAGAACGTTGTGCCATGCTTAAATATGCAGAGGGAGCTTGGTTTGGTCTTCATACAATGTTGTGTTTTAGTATGACACGCAGATGACTGCCGCCGCTCTTAGAATCGCTTCACCATAAATTTCCCTGGGCACTTAAGAGGGCAAAACTGACCAAAAAACTGAAGGGGGAATGTAGCCTGCTAAAGTCATGGCAGCAAAAGCTGGAAAAACTCATGCTGTGGGCTCAGGTGGCAACATCAGTGTGCGAGTCTGGAGGGGACGGTGGCAGCCCCAGCAGCATGGGGTCTGTGAGTGGCACAATGCCATTCTGGAGGTGGCAAAAACAGGAGTTAGGCCACAGAGTGGCACAAAGACACAGTGTGTAGGCTACGGCAGCAGCCACAGCAGCAGCATGAGGTCAGACAGTGGCACAACGACACACTGTGTAGGTCAGGGCAGCAGCCACAGCAGCAGCATGAGGTCAGACAGTGGCACAATGACAGAGTGTGTAGGTCACAGCAGCAGCCACAGCAGCAGCATGAGGTCAGACAGTGGCACAATGACACAGTGTGTAGGTCAGGGCAGCAGTCACAGCAGCAGTATGAGGTCAGACAGTGGCACAATGACAGAGTGTGTAGGTCACAGCAGCAGCCACAGCAGCAGCATGAGGTCAGACAGTGGCACAATGACACAGTGTGTGGTCACGACAGGAGCCACAGCAGCAGCATGAGGTCAGACAGTGGCCCAATGACAGAGTGTGTAGGTCAGGGCAGCAGCCACAGCAGCAGTAGAGGTCAGACAGTGGCACAATGACAGAGTGTGTAGGTCACAGCAGCAGCCACAGCAGCAGCATGAGGTCAGACAGTGACACAATGACACAGTGTGTAGGTCATGGCAGCAGCCACAGCAGCAGCATGAGGTCAGACAGTGGCACAATGACACAGTGTGTAGGTCACGGCAGCAGCATGAGGTCAGACAGTGGTACAATGACATTCTGGAGGTGGCAAAAATAGGAGTAGGCCACAGAGTGGCACAAAGACACAGTGTGTAGGTTACGGCAGCAGCCACAGCAGCAGCATGAGGTCAGACAGTGACACAATGACAGAGTGTGTAGGTCACGGCAGCAGCCACAGCAGCAGCATGAGGTCAGACAGTGCACAATGACACAGTGTGTAGGTCACGGCAGCAGCCACAGCAGCAGCATGAGGTCAGACAGTGGCACAATGACACAGTGTGTAGGTCACGGCAGCAGCCACAGCAGCAGCATGAGGTCAGACAGTGGCACAATGACACAGTGTGTAGGTCACGGCAGCAGCCACAGCAGCAGCATGAGGTCAGACAGTGGCACAATGACACAGTGTGTAGGTCACGGCAGCAGCCACAGCAGCAGCATGAGGTCAGACAGTGGCACAATGACACAGTGGGTAGGTCAAGGTAGCAGCAGCAGCATGAGGTCAGACAGTGGCACAATGACATTCTGGAGGTGGCAAAAACTGGAGTAGGCCACAGAGTGGCACAATGACAGAGAGTGGAGGTGACGGCGGCAGCAGCATTAGGTCAGACAGTGGCACAATGACATTCTGGAGGTGACAAAAACTGGAGTAGGCCACAAAGTGGCACAATGACAGGGAGTGGAGGTGACGGCGGCAGGAGCAACAGCATGAGGTCAGAGAGTGGCACAATGACACAGTGTGGAGGTCACGGCAGCAGCCACAGCAGCAGCATGAGGTCAGACACTGGCACAATGACAGAGTGTGTAGGTCACGGCAGCAGCCACAGCAGCAGCATGAGGTCAGACAGTGGCACAATGACAGAGTGTGTAGGTCACGGCAGCAGCCACAGCAGCAGCATGAGGTTAGACAGTGGCACAATGACATTCTGGAGGTGGCAAAAACAGGAGTAGGCCACAGAGTGGGACAATGACACAGTGTGTAGGTCACGGCAGCAGCCACAGCAGCAGCATGAGGTCAGACAGTGGCACAATGACAGAGTGTGTAGGTCACGGCAGCAGCCAAAGCAGCAGCATGAGGTCAGACAGTGGCACAATGACACAGTGTGTAGGTCACGGCAGCAGCAGCATGAGGTCAGACAGTGGCACAATGACATTCTGGAGGTGGCATAAACAGGAGTAGGCCACAGAGTGGGACAATGACAAAGTGTGTAGGTCAGGCCAGCAGCCACAGCAGCAGCATGAGTCAGACAGTGGCCAATGACACAGTGTGTAGGTCACGGCAGAGCCACAGAGCAGCATAGTCAGACAGTGGCACAATGACAACGTGTGTAGGTCACGGCAGCAGCCACAGCAGCAGCATGAGGTCAGACAGTGGCACAATGACACAGTGTGTAGGTCACGGCAGCAGCCACAGCAGCAGCATGAGGTCAGACAGTGGCACAATGACAGAGTGTGTAGGTCACGGCAGCAGCCACAGCAGCAGCATGAGGTCAGACAGTGGCACAATGACACAGTGTGTAGGTCACGGCAGCAGCAGCAGCATGAGGTCAGACAGTGGCACAATGACATTCTGGAGGTGGCAAAAACTGGAGTAGGCCACAGAGTGGCACAATGACAGAGAGTGGAGGTCACGGCAGCAGCAGCATGAGGTCAGACAGTGGCACAATGACATTCTGGAGGTGGCAAAAACAGGAGTAGGCCACAGAGTGGCACAATGACAGAGAGTGGAGGTGACGGCGGCAGCAGCATGAGGTCAGACAGTGGCACAATGACACAGTGTGGAGGTCACGGCAGCAGCCACAGCAGCAGCATGAGGTCAGACAGTGGCACAATGACACAGTGTGCAGGTCACGGCAGCAGCAGCAGCATGAGGTCAGACAGTGGCACAATGACATTCTGGAGGTGGCAAAAACAGGAGTAGGCCACAGAGTGGCACAATGACAGAGTGTGGAGGTGGGTGGCAATACCAGTCCCTGGTAAAGATGGTTGGTGGCAGATGGAGAAACTGTCAGCAGATGTGTGGCATCAGGCAGGTGGCGGCATCAGAATAGTGGCTGAGGCAGGTAGTTTGAACCCAGACTCATTTCTCACAGTTTGGTCGAGGCGTCATGGCTGATGTAGTCTGACGACTAAGGCATTGGTGTGTGGAATCCACACCTGATTCATCTTGACAAAGGTCAGTCGTTCCACATTTCCCGTGGACAAGCGGGTTCTCCTTGGGGTAGCGATGGCCCCCGCCTCACTGAACACCCGCTCTGATGCCACACTACTGGCCGGGCAGGACAGCTTCTCCACTGCAAACTCGGCAATTTGCGGCCACACATCATGTTTTGCTGCCCAGTAGTCCAGCGGATCTTCTAACTGGGGTGGCAGAGTGCTGTCCAAGTAGGTCACCACCTGTTGGTTCAGGGTCTTCTCCAGGTCCTGCTGCTGCTGGCGAGTGCCCTCCTCACTAGGTGGGTGAAGGAAGCTGCTCATCAGTTACTCCAGACTTAGGTTGCTGATGATGGAGCTGGTACTGCTCCGAGCCCCCACCATCCCCCAGCAGCCGCGGCAGTAGTACGTGAGCGCTGAAGAAACCCCTGGTCAGACCTGATGCCGCACATAGGCAGCGGCCAACTGACTATGGAGGATTTCCCTATAGTATTTGAGTTTGTCCTCCCTCTCAATAGCTGGGAAAAAGGCTCCCATTTTGGACCGGTAGCAAGGGTCCAATAGGGTGGAGAGCCAGAAGTCATCCCTCTGCCGGATGCTGACTATTCGGCTGTCACTAGCCAGGCAAATCTGCACAAGTGACTCCGAGGGGCTCAATGCCTCCATCTCCACTGTATACTGCCACGGTGCTTGCGGGTCATCTGCCTCGTCTTCCTCATCTCCATCTACCTCCTCCAGCTGCTCCTGCTCCTCCTCTCTTGTCACCTGGGTAGAAAATCCACTCATTTCACCAGACAATGCTTCTGCTCCAATGTCCTCCTCCTCCTCCTCCATTTTAGTCCCCACCGGACTCATGTGGCCGCGAGATGTAGTCGCCACGTCTCCAGTCCCCTGCCCAGACAGATTTTTCAGCATCTGTTCCAGGACATGAAGCAGTGGAATGACGTTATTCATCCTGTAGTCCTGGCGACTGACAAATAACGTGGCCTCCTCAAATGGCCTCAACAAACGGCAGGTGTCACGCATGAGCTGCCACTGGCTGACATCAAAGTTACACAGGGGAGTACTCCTGTCCGCCTGGATCATCAAAAAATCGTTAATGGCCTTTCTCTGTTCATACAGTCAGTCCAACATGTACAGGCTGGAATTCCAACGGGTGGAAACATCGCATATCAGAGTGTGTTGGGGGAGGCCGTTCTGCTGCTGCAACTCGAGGAGGGTGTTCCTGGCTTTGTAGGAATGGATGAAGTGCATGCACAGTTTCCTGGCCATTTTCAGAATCTTCTGAAGATCGGTGAAAGACTTCAGGAACCTTTTCACAACCAGATTGAACACATGCGCCATGCAGGGCGCATGGACCATCCCTCCTCGGTGCAGCGCGGACACCATGTTCCTCCCATTGTCCGTCACCATGGTTCCGATTTGCAGTTGGCGCGGAGAAAGCCACACATCGATTTCTTGCTGCATGTCGCGGAGCAGTTCCTCCCCTGTGTGACTTCGTTCGCCGAGGCAAGCCAGGTGTAGAACTGCGTGACACCGCTGTGCCCTACACATGTGGTATGATGGAGCAGTACTTGTGGAGGCTGAGATGGTGGTGGTGGTGGAGGAGGAGGAGGTGGACATTGGCGCAGGAGCCGCAGTTTGACAACGTGGAGGAGAAAGCGGCGTCTCCTGTCCAAGTTGTTGGTGTGCCTGGGCCGGAAGCACATTCACCCAGTGGGCCGTAAAGGACATGTACTGGCCCTGACCGTAGTTACAGCTCCAGACGTCCGCGCTGCCGTGCACCTTGGAACAAACCGATAAGCTCAAGGACTGGCCCACCTTCTGTTCTACATATTTATGAAGTGCTGGTACTGCCTTTTTGGAAAAGAAATTACGGCTTGGAACTCTCCATCTCGACTCGGCACAAGCCATTAGTTCTCTGAATGGTGCAGAGTCCACCATTTGGAAAGGGAGGGACTGCAGCACCAACAACATGGACAGGAGTACGGTCAGCTTCTATTCCTTAGGATGGTTGGACGCATACTGTTGTCTCTTTGCAATCGCCTCGCTGAACGACTGCTGGCGCCATGAGTAGCGAGGAGCAGGAGCATCTGGACCGGGAGATGATGTCAAAGAGAAACAGCTCCCTTCTGCAGAGGTGGTGGAGCCTTGACTGGCTGCAATGGCATGCGTGCAACTGGGCGCTGCTGCTGCTGCTGTTGCTGCGGCGGCAGGATGGACCACCACATCTGAGCCACGTTTCTCCCACACCACCGGATGGTGACGCTGCATGTGTTGACGCAGGGCCGTTGTGCCAACGTTAGCTCCCTGGCCACGCTTCACTTTCTGCTTACAGATTCTACATATACCCATATTCGGCTCCTCCGGTGTCTTAGCAAAGAACTGCCACACCGCCGAGTATCGGATTTTACCGCCAACGCTCCGCACTGAGTGACTACTACCGCCGCTGCCTCGCTGAGCCCCTGTGCCGCTACTTTCTTGGACCTGCGAAGCGGGTTTTTTACCCCGTGGCCGCTTGACTCCCGACCTCACACTGCTGCTATCCTGCTGACTCACGGCCACACGACCCACTTGCTGGCTGCGCCACTGCCTGACGCACAAGCTGACGCCCTCTTCTCCTGACGATGATGAAGCCCTTGCCTCACCCGGCTCCTAATGGGGGCCCGGCTACATCACATCTATTTGGGGTTTCATCGTCACTGCGTCCCCCTTTCCCCGGGGCCCTTTGGTATGAAAAGGGGCTGAACCCCTCAAAAACAGGGACCCCCTTTGCCACTCTCAACATCAAATACTTTGCCCCCCTTTTTCAAAAACGGGGGATATTGGCCCCATTTCTTCCTGCCAACTACTGCAAACTGCCCTCCTCTTTTTTTTCATCCTTGCTATAAAAGGTGGGGGCTGACCCCAAAAACCACATAGTAGATCCTGCTGGGGGAACCCGGGATGGGACAGAGCGGGTTGGGGACGGGTTTAGGGCCGCTAAACCCGCCCCCGGGCCCATGCCAACAAAGGGTTGGGGGTCTGACGTTCCCCACCGACCTGGGCCCGGGTTTTCAGATTCATCTGGGGGGAAAATGGATGACCTAGTAAACCAAAATTCAAAAACCTTTGGGGGTTGCTAAAACAACACAGGGCCCCGCTAAGGGACGCGGCGGGTTTGGGGGCTTCACCGAGGCCCTTTTGGACGCCCCCTTTGCTGTGCGGGCGCCCTGGGCCTGGAAGGTTTGTGCCTCTTCCCACTCGCAGGTAAGAGCCTGCCCCCCCTCTCTGTTTTAACCATACTGTTTGTTCTAAAAGGGGTACAGACACTTTTTGATGAAAAATATCGGTAAATGGAAATACACACCCTTTTTTTACCCCAAAAATAAACCCCAGAAAAACAAGTTTGGGAAACCCAAAGGGGAAAAAAAATTGCGCTCCACAAAGGGGGCAGAAAAAATTGACTTGTAGGGTGCTTTTTTAAAAAACTCTGTTATTTTATTTAAATATAAAAGCAAAAACAGGCAAATTTAAACCTTCGGTTTTTAAATTTAAATGCTACAGAATTTTCTTTTTTTTTGGGGTGAAAAAAAAGTTTTTTTTACTGAGTACAATTTCAAACAAGTTTAATTAACCCCGGGGATGAAAATTGGCAAAAAAAATTGAGCGGGCCACAAACTACTAGTTTTGTACGTGTTAAATTGCGGTTTTTCTGCGCAACAAAACAAAAGAAAAAATTGTAAAAACCCTTTCGTTTGGGAAAATTATGCTACAAAAAAAATTGTATTTTTTGGCATTAAAAAAGAGGGGTTTTTTTTTGGTCACCACACCCAAAAAAAACAACGTTTAAAAATTAAAAAAAAAAAAAAAACCCCTGGATGTAAATTGCCCAAACAATTGGGGCAACCACAAACAACAGCTTTGTAGCGTGTTACAATGGCGGGGTTTTCTACGCTAAAACAAAAAGAGAAAAAATTGAAAATTAAACCCTTTCCCGCTTGGGGGAATTAGCTACGGGAAAAATTTTTATTTTTTGGGGGTGTAAAAGAGGGCCCCTTTTTGGAGAAACACACAAAAAACAACCAAAAATTAAACCCCGGATGTAAATTTAGAAAAAGAATTGTGCACCCAAAAATGAAGTGGAAATTTGAAAGGGTAAAAACGCTTTTTTCTTTAAATGAATCCCAACAGGAACTGGCTTAGATCCCCCTTGGTATTCAATGTGCTGTGAGCAGATAGCTTTAAAAAAGTAAAGAAAGCTGCAGGGGACGCACACGGGACTTCAGATCCAAAAACCCCAAAAAATCGAAAAAAAACATTAAGAGAACAGTCTCTGAACAAGTTGAGACACCCCCACAAAAATCGCAGTATAAAAATTGGGTTCTTCAGTCAAGCTACATCAAATCAGCCGCAGCAGAAACCTTCCCTGATAAAACAGTGAGAGCGAATGAACTCCCAGCGTCGCCCCCGGGATTTAATATAGGCGGTGACATCACAGAATCCCCCCCGGGCTCTGTTTTGGTTTTCATCTCTGAAACATTCATGCAAGTAGGGCCCTTCCCCTTTCCCAGAGGTCTTTCCCCATGTAACGCCATGTGCCCCGCAGCTTTTTTAATCAATCAAAAGCACACTTCGTTCACCCAAGTCCCCAAAAAACCTTCGATTTCCCGTTCAGAACCAAATTTTTCCCCTGAAATTCTAAACAAATTTTCCACTTCCTTTGGGAATAAATTCGCCCGGGGCGGGGCCTGGGCGGGAAAAGTAACGGACGTGGTGGGGGGCCCTCTCCCAGGAACCACAGTTTTGCTGCCCCAATAAGCCAAAAACCCTAGCAGTTACCCTCCCAAGATTTACTGATTCCCTCCTTTGAAAGACAGCTTTCTTTCGGCCAACCCGGGGTCCAAATCAGAGGCACAGAACCACCCCCACACAGTGGGGGAGCTCAACGGGGGGAAGCGCCATCTTCCCCCCCCCCCCTTTCCCCATACAGCACTACTAACCTTTTTTGGGACAGACCCCTTTTCAGTGAGGGAGCCGGGTTTGGGGCGCGCCCTGCGGCTGCGGGCGACTTTCCCCTTTGAGTGAGGAGACCTAGTGCCCCCGCGCCCCTTCCCCGGAGCCCTTTTGCCTATACATCGCCCCCGAGCGAAGATCGGGGCAGCCCCAAGAAGCCGCTGGGGGGCCATTTCAGCTAAACCCTCTGCTACCTGGCAGGACCCGCTCACAGACACCAGCTTCAGGGGAGGCCTCCTCGCCGCCCGGGAAAAGGGCGTCCCCGCTTGACACCCCAACTCCGGGCCTTTTCCCATCATCACCGCTCACCCGGGGGGGCCGGGGGCCCCCCCTGGGATTCCCTTGCGTTTTAAAAGTGCTCCCGCAGCGCGTCTCCTCGCACCCACGGTCTCTCAGAAAACAGCCCACCCAACTTTTTCTCAAATGCCCCCCATAGCCCTAGCCCCAAAAAAAAATTTGTGATAAACTCCCAGCCAGCCCCAAATAGATACAGGCTGTGGCTCCCTGATTAAGCTAACAACTGCATCAGTGGGTGGAGGGGGCTAACACCTGGCCCTACTGTCCTCTCATAGGCGGCGGACGCCATTTTACAGCGCAACCTGCATGCTGCATCATAGGGCACCCTGCTGACTGAACAAATCAGACTTCACAAAAAGTTGTTTTTTTTTGCATTCCACAAGCTTTGCTGGAACTCTATTCTGAACGCCGTCTTGCCCACATTGAAGTTCTCTTATAGCTGCAATTTTTGACTGGAGTATCATAATATTCTCCCTTGGAACACTGCTCTACCACAAAAGCTCTCTATTTACACTGTATTTCAGCTACCTCCATATTACCAATCTAATAAGTGGATCTTATATTTACTGGGAGTCTCTTTGGGAGTTTACTTTAAACTAAAAAAAAAAATAAAAAAAAAGGGCTTAGAGCTACTGGCCATCCCAACATTGCTTACCATGGGTGGCACTCCCAAAAAAAAACCCAAAAAAACCCGCCCCACCCCGGCTTCCTGACTTCTTCAAAAATCCTATCCCCCGTTTCCTTTAAAAAACGGCCCCAAAAAAGGTCTGCAATTTTCCCCCAGCTTCCCCCCCTCTGTTTTCCTCTAGACAGGCCTTTTAAAATCTGGAAAGTCACGACGAAGTAACTCCAAACCCAAAAAACTTAAAACCCCTTCAAAGACTTTTTTTCTTCATTCCCCCACCATTCTACAGACGGGGGCAAATTTAAAAAAATGATTTTAGATCTTAACAATCTCCTATCCCTTGCCTAAAAACTGAAACCCTATTGAGGGCAAAAAAAAAAAAGGCAGAATTCCGCTTCCCATAACTCCCTTTTAAAAACGGGCCCAAAATGCCTTAGAAGAAAGTTTTCCAAAGCTCTCTAACAAATTTCTAGACCTTAAAGATAGTCGCCGCCGGGAACAATTTGCTATTTAAAAGGGATTCCGGAATTTTTTCCCCCCCTACCAAAATAAGCGTTTTCCCCCGACAACCCCGATGGGACTGGGGTTTTTTCCCCTCATTGGCAAAAACCCCCAAAAGCTAATAATAACAGGGGTTCCCTTGAATCCCCAAAAACCCCGCAATTTTCCCGCAGCAATTTCCCAAAAGAACCAATTTCCCGAAAACCAAATTTTTTTCATTAAAGGATAAAATTTTTACGGGCGCTTTCGCAAAGTGGGGGGCCCCTCGGCCAATAGGTTCCAGCCCCCCACCATATTTTCCCCGGGCCTATTTCCCCAAACTATTATTCTACAAAAAGAATTTCAGCCCCAAAACAAAACCCTCAGAGAAAGAGGGGAATCCCTTACAGATGGGGGTTTTTCAGTGAAGTTGGATAAATTTAAAAAGGAGGGTTTTTCCCAAAACACTTGCGTCTCTCCTGAAGAAGCCAGCTCCGCTTTGGGGACCCGTGGGGCTTTCTCACATCTGATGAATCCCGCCCCCGTCAGAAAGAACAATTTTAGAACCCGAAATGATCACACCCCTAAGGTTTCCAAAAAAAAACCTCAAAACCCCCTTTCCAACTCTCACTATGAACCCAGCATCAAAAATCCTTTGGGTTTTGCTAGGTTTTTCTACATTTTGTGGTTCTTTGGGGGGCAGAAGGGCACTCTATGAAATTTCCACTTGGGGGGGAAATTTTTTCATTTTCCCCCACTTTAGGCGGGCTTGGGGCCCAAATGTCTTCCCTTCTCCCAAGGGAAAAAGGAAATTTAGGTTTTACTTTTTAGTTTTGTTTTTACTGTTATTTATTTCCCATACATACTATTGGCAAATTTTTGCCTTTTTTCTCCCAGGGGGTTGTTAACTTTCGGGTATTTGTCCTATTTTTTTGCCCGGCCCTTACAATCTTTTCTACTCCTAAAATGACAACAAACTCATGTGTACAATGTTTAAGGGGGTAAAAATTTTCCCTTTTTAAAAAATCATTTTAAAGTGGAAACACGGGTTTAAAACTGGGCAGATGTAATTTGGGTTAAGGAGAAAAACACCTGTTTGCTTTTGACCCCCCGTTTTCATCATAAACGCTTTCCTCACATCTTTTAGGACATTCCGCACAGAAAAAAGCCGGAATCGGGTATTCTAATCAAAAAATTTAGTTTCCCTTTTTACCACCCAGTGTTTATGAAACCCCACTGCCTTATATAAATTTTTCTCTGTGAAATTTTAAATTTCCCGACCATATACCTTACTGTTTTAAATGCACCAAATTTCAACCAAATTGCTTTCATTAAAAAAAACTATTCTACGCCAAAAAAGTGGGAAAGGAGGTCTAATCGTTTGTGGAGATTTCAATGTAGTGGCAGATAACTCAATTGACAGATCCAGATCACGTGACTCCCCTGCTCCGGACCTAAAAACCTTCCTACTGGAGGAAGATCTCCATGATGTATGGCGGTACTTACACACCACTGAAAGAGATTACACTTTCTTCTCACATCCCCGTTCTGTCCATTCTAGACTAGATTTTTTCCTAACGGATAAGATTGTGCTCCCGCAGATGGTCTCCTCAAACATAGGCCATATAACATGGTCCGACCATGCTCCAATTGATCTATCCCTTGAAACTTTTTTTGCCCCTTCTCAACCCAGGGTGTGGCGAATGAACAATTTCTTACTTAAGTCCCCAAATTCTGTGTCATATCTCAAAAAACACTTAGAGGAATATTTTTCCATTAATGACTTATCAGTCCCCTCTCCAACAACAATCTGGTGTGCACACAAAGCCTATATACGTGGTGTATTCATCCAACTAGCTAGCAAAAAAAAGAAAGAATACTGCTCAATTATAGATGATTTGGTAGATAAAATCAAATTAGCGGACAAAGTCTTTAAAGAAACTCCATCTAAAGATAATAAAAATTACCTCTCAAAATTGCAAAATGACCTACGCATACAGTATCTTCAAAAATACGAAAGAAATCTGGCCAAATTCAAATGGCAGTTTTATCTCCAAGGGGATAGGCCTTCTAAATTACTTGCCAGGAGAGTTAAAGTCCAACATGCACGTACAAAAATCACGCATCTCACCTCTGATTCTGGAACAAAAATCATAAACCCTTCTGACATAGCTGATCATTTTGCCGATTTCTACTCCAAATTGTATAATCTAAGATCAAACGGTGATCTCTCACCCCCCTCCGACGAAGAGATTAATCATTTTCTTTCTACAGTCTCTCTACCAAAACTGGATAAGGTACAACTTGAATCCCTAAACACACCCTTTACACTTTCAGAAATTCGTTTAGCTATTAACTCTAGTAAATTAAATAAAGCGCCAGGTCCAGACGGACTCTCAAATGAGTACTACCGTCTTTTTGCAGATGTACTACTTCCCCGCATGGTACCCCTATTCAATGCCATAGCAAGCCCTCAAACCCACCTAAAGAGATCTTAAAAAGCTACTATTTCCCCCATTCCTAAACCAGGTAAAGTCTAGTGATAAAGTATCTAATTCCGTCCCATTTCTCTTTTAAAATTTACTGATATTAAGCTTTATTCCAAAATTTTAGCCCCCCGTTAAACCTAATTCTCCCTTCCCTCATTCATAAAGATCAAACTGGGTTTGTGCCCGGCAGACAGGCAAGAGATGCCACTCGCCGTCTATTAGACCTGGTGCAAATCGCAAACACTCTTGATGAGGATGTGGCCTTTCTTTCCTTAGATGCAGAAAAGGCCTTTGACAGGGTCAATTGGCGATATATTGAGCTGACACTAAAGAAATTTGGATTTTCTGGTTTCTTATTGTCTGCTATTATGGCCCTATATACTAGCCCGTCTGCCTCAGTGCTCACCTCAGGCTTCCTCTCCAAATCTTTTAACCTATCTAATGGCACGCGTCAGGGCTGCCCTCTTTCACCACTAATCTTTATATTGTTCATTGAGCCCTTAGCCGAAAAAATTAGAAGTAACTCTATTATTTCTGGAATGATGACACGGCACCTGCATCACAAAATCAGTCTCTACGCTGACGACATCATGCTTACTATCTCAAATACCAGCTCTTCCATCCTGGCAATTTTAGATACTCTACATTTGTTTTCTAAAATCTCCTATTACAAACTTAACAAATTTAAGTCTTATATTTTCCCAGTGAACAACACCCAGACCCAAATTGTGTCATTAAAACAGTTTGGATTCTCCATTTCTCCAGCCTCAGTGAGTTACCTAGGCATTCAAGTAACTAATTCCCCTCAACTAACTATCTCCACAAATTATAACTCCCTATACACAGACCTAGAAACAGAGATAAAACGATTAGGTAAAATAAGCTTCTCCTGGATGGCGAGGATAAATATTGTGAAAATGTCTCTATTACCTAAATTTATGTATATATGCCGCGCCATTCCTTATATAATTCCTTCATACATTATAAACAAACTTCAACGTTTATTCTTAAATTTCATCTGGGGAGATAAAAGAGCCAGAATCAAGAAAAACCTACTATTTTATAGTCGTAGAGATGGAGGACTGGCGGTTTCCAACCTACAGGTATACAACATTGCTATACTTCTTGAGCAATCTCTTCCCTTATGGCTAGATAATACTTCCACTTCCTGGGTACATTTGGAAAATTCAGGCTTTACACCCAATAGTGTTAGCTCCCATCTTAAAGCATCAATCTTAGGTGCACCTCTCCCAAGCTCCCCACTAGACTCCCTAGTTGATCTTTTCAAATTATGGACCGCATATGTCCTTCCTAATTCCTGGGTGCACCTCCAAAAACAACATACCCCCCTGTCTGTTTTTGATTGTTGGAATGAACTCTTTTCCTTCTCATCGTGGTCTCACCTAAATTATCATACAGCAGACCAACTGTTTAATGAGGAAGATAAACTTAAAACATTCACGGAAATTTCTACTCACTCCACCCCACCCTCACTTTATTTCTTCCAATACCTCCAACTCCGCCACCTATTACAAAAAATTGAATGGCCCAAAGCTACCTCTACCCCCTCCAATTTTCACAATTTTCTATATAATAAGAAAGGGTTTGAGAAAGGTCTTTCTCTGACGTATCAGATGCTCATTGGTGACTGCGAACTTGCCAAAGTGGGAGAAGGAGCTATCTAAAGAATTCTCCATCACACAATGGAAGGCAGCTCAAATAGTTCCCATAAAACTCTCTAAATGTTTGAACCACACAGAGATAATGCGTAAGATACACCTCCATTGGTATTTACCTCCCACACGCTTGGCACGCATTCACCCTGGCACTTCGGACCTTTGCTGGAAGAAATGTGGTCAACAAGGCACCCTGCTCCATGTTTGGTGGGGATGCCCTCTCATCCAACACTTCTGTAAATCTGTCTTTCACCTGATTTTCACGATAACTGTTTTCTTCTGCGCATCAACTCCAGAACTAGCAATATTAGATATCGGTTTATTGGATCTTACATCCTCTTTAAACACAGTTTTCTTCCACCTTCTAATCGCAGCACGATCAGCTTTAGCTCATAATTGGAAAACACCACAGGTTCCTACGTTAGCAGAAGTAATTAATAGAGTCAATTTCCAATGTTCTTGCGAGCTTTCACTTATAGACCCTCCACATATCTGCATCAAAAAAAGATCTCTATGGCAACCCTGGTTGTCATCTCGATACTATACTACTTAAAAGGTGGAATTAATAGCCATCTTCTCAAAACCACCCCTTTTTCCCCCTTTTCTATTGAGGCTCAGACATCACATATCCCCCTACATCATTGTGGACACCTCCTTAAGCTGTATCATATTTCTCTGTATGCTTAATTTGTTTATCAGAAATCATTCTTTTGTTATCACCAAAGCAATGATTCTCTTTTATGCTCTCTTTGAAAGTCAATACTTGTCATGGATACTCTTGTTATTGTATTGGTTGTTACATCTGTTATATTATATTGGATGTACTTGCATAAATGACACAATCCTTTTACCCTAATAAAGTACTGTTTAAAGAATCAATTCGCCCATCTCTAATAGGGACGCAGTGGCTGAGACTCAGCTCACCACCTTAAGGCAGGGTAAGAGGTCTGTAGAGGAGTATGCCTCTGAGTTTCGCCACTGGTGCGTTCCTTCGGGGTGGAACGACCCACCCTAGGTGCCATTCCGGGTAGGAAATTTTCTGACCATGTTAAGGACATTTTGGTGGCTTATCCTACATTGGGCACTCTGGATGACGCCATCGCTTTGGCAGTTCGGCTGGACAGACGGTTTAGGGAAAGACGTCGGGAACAGACCCATTCTCCGTTGCCCCGCCTTACTCCATTTCTCCATTCTACCACTATCCCAGAACCTGCCAGTGTGGCGATACCACCTGAGGAACCTATGCAGGTTGGGGCCTCTTCAGTGGGTGCGGTCAGTGACCACAAGACCTCATGTCGCACCCAGGGACTGTGCTTCTACTGTGGCAGAGAGAGTCATCGCATTCGTGAGTGTCCTAAAAAGAAGCCCTGTCTGGAAAACTCCGGCGCCTAGGTGACTCACGGGAAGGTCACCTAGGCAAACAGGTATTCCCTATGGTGTCAAAAAAGTTGTTACTGCCAGTGAAAATTTCATATTTTTCTATGTGTGAATCTGGGAGTGCTTTTTTAGATTCAGGATCAGCTTCCAATTTCATGGACGCTTCATTCGCTAAGCATCTGGGCCTTCCCTGGAGGCCTCTAGCTGATCCCATGCGGGTGGTGGCTATCGATTCTACCCCGCTGATTAAGGGCAATATTCAGTATTGCACCCCAGAACTTGAGGTGCTAGTTGGGTCTTTTCATAAGGAGAAGTGTATACTGTTGATCATGGAGGGCTTACCCACTGATGTTGTTTTGGAGTTGCCCTGGCTTCGGAAACACAATCCTGTTATTGATTGGGAGTCTGGAGAGTTAATTAGGTAGGGAAAGCAGTGTTGTGTCTCCCTATGGTTCTGGGTAATGTGAAAGTAGAGCAGATTCCTGCCTTTATTCGTGATTTTGCTCAGGTGTTTTCTAAAACCCAGTCTGAAAGGTTACCCCCGCATACGTCCTATATTTGTGCCATCGAATTGTTGCCTGGGGTAAGGTTTCCTAAAGGCAGGATATATAACTTGTCAGGTCCAGAGAGAACCGCTATGAAGCAATACATTACAGAGAGCCTACAGAAGGGTCACATCCAGCCTTTGGTGTCTCCCATGGGTGCAGGCTTCTTTGTTAAGAAAAAAGGTGGAAGTCTCCGCCCATGCATTGATTATCGTGAGCTCAATAAAATAACGGTAAAGAATCAATGCCCCTTACCATTGATTCCTGACCTGTTTAATCAAATCCAGGGGGCTAAATGGTTTTCCAAGCTGGACCTAAGAGGGGCTTATAACCTTATTCGTATCAAGAAGGGGATGAGTGGAAGACCGCATTTAATACCCCAGAGGGCCATTTTGAATATCTTTTTATGCCTTTTGGGTTGTGTAATGCTCCCACAGTCTTCCAGAACCTGGTAAACGATGTTTTCAGAGAACTCATTGGTCATTGTATGGTTGTATATCTGGATGACATTTTAATTTATTCACAGGAGTGGCCATCACATGTTAAACATGTGCGGTAGGTTTTGCAAATCTTGAAGGTTAACAGTTTATTTGTCAAACTTGAGAAGTGTGTTTTCGCGGTTCAGGAGGTACCTTTAGTGGGATAGGTTTTGACTCATTTCGCATGGATCCCGGGAAGGTTCAGGCAATTCTTGATTGGGTTCGTTCTTCCTCCCTGAAAGCCTTGCAGCGGTTTCTAGGTTTTACTAACTATTATCGAAAATTTATACGAAATGTTTCTGTTATCGTTCGGCCACTGACTGATATGACTAAAAAGGGGGTTAATATCAGAAACTTGCAACCAGAAGCCTTAGAAGCTTTCGAAAGGCTTAAGCAGTGTTTTGTCACTGCCCCAGTGTTGGTTCAAGCAGACTATACCAAACCCTTCGTCGTTGAGATCGATGCTTCTGAGTTTGGAGCAGAGGCAGTCCTATCTCATGGGTCGACCGCCCTGACCAATCTTCAGCCGTGTGCTTTCTTTTCCTGTAAATTCTCCTCGTCGGAGAGGAACTATGATGTCGGGAACGGTGAATTGTTGGCTATTAAGTGGGCCTTCGAGGAATGGCGCCACTTCCTCGAGGGTGCCCAACACCAAGTCACGGTCCTAACAGATCATAAAAATGTTACCTTTCTAGGGAACGCTAAAAGGCTAAACCCACATCAGGCTCGTTGGGCATTGTTCTTTACTCGCTTTAAAATGTTAAAGCTGACGCGTTATCTAGAAGCTTCTGTGCCACTCACCTCGGGAGTATCCAGTACCTATATTACCCAAGGAGACGATTGTCTCAGCCATGTCCCCCGATTTAGCCACTGAGATTAAGACACACCAGGACATGAGACCTGCTAATTGTCCGGCTTGTAGAGTCTTTGTCCCCCTCAGTTTCGGCTACGGTTGTTAAAGGAATTGCATGATTTTGTATTATCCGGACATCCCGGAGTGTCTGGCACAAAGACCCTCATCTCTCGCAATTACTGGTGGTCTTCATTGTATCGTGATGTGGAGGCCTATGTGGCAGCGGTTCTCGGGAAAAGGTTCCCAGAACTCGTCCTCCTGGGGAACTTTGTCCTCTCCCCATACCCGAGCACCCATGGAACCACATCTCCATGGACTTTATGACCGATCTTCCTACCTCTGAGGGTAAGACGGTCATTTGGGTGGTGGTGGATCGTTTTAGTAAGATGTGTCATTTGGTTCCATTAAGAGGTTTGCCGTCGTCCAAGAAGCTTGCCGAGCTTTTCATCAAACACATTGTCAAACTACATGGGTTACCCGAGAATATTGTTTCGGACAGAGGGGTCCAATTTGTGTCCCGTTTCTGGAGATCTCTCTGTAAGGCTCTGGGTATCACCCTATCCTTCTCCTCGGCTTTCCACCCTGAGACTAATGGGCAGACGGAGAGGGTGAACCAAACTGTTACAAAAAAACTTTGTTGTTTTGTCTCTGATCAGCAGGCGGATTGGATTAAATATTTACCGTTTTTTTGCAACTATGGTTTTCACCCGAGACATGCATCTTTATCCAGCGCTACGTCCGATCACAATGGGGTGGATGCTATCGTTAAAGATCTGTGCACAGTCTGGGCCCAAGTTCAGAAGAACTTGGTCAATGCCCAGAGCATCCATAAAAGAAAGAGTGACAAGAGACGTCTTTGCTCTAGTGGTTTTGCTGTGGGGGATAAGGTTTGGTTGTCCACCCGAAATCTTCGCCTAAAGGTGCCTGTGGTAAATTAGCTCCACGATTTGTGGGTCCTTATGTGGTGGAAGAATTGGTGAACCAGGTGGCATTCCGTCTTAAGTTACCTTCCTCCCTCCGGGTTCATAACGTTTTTCACCAGTCACTGTTAAATAGGTACATTCCATCTCCAACTCACCTTCGATACCCCCTCCTCCTGTTAGTGTAGAGAGTCAGTTGGAATACGAAGTCGCCTGTATTGTAGACTCCCGTAGAGTGCAGAGTTCCTTACAGTACCTTGTCCACTGGAAGGGTTTTGGTCCGGAGGAGAGGTCGTGGGTTCCGGCCAGGTTCATCCATGCTGAATCTATGATCAGGGAATTCCACGACTCTCACCAGGACAAACCCAAACCAGGGAAGGGTCCAGTGACCCCTCCTAAAAGGGGGGGTACTATCACGGCGCACGTTTCCGCCGTGAAGCAGCAAGGCACGATAGGGGTTAATCCCTCTAGTCAGTCGACACACCCATGGAGAGGCCGGGCTGATGAGCTTAGGAGTGACATCTCCTAATCAAGTCAGAGGGTGTGTTGCATGGGCCAATAGGAGGGCCCGGAGGCTGCACCAATCGTCTGCTGGGGCGGGCTCCGGGCACCTCATTTAAAATCCCTCATTTCTGTTAGTCCTTGCCTGAGAAAGGTTTTCCCCCTGCTATTTCCTGTGTATCCTGTTTGTTTTTGCTTTCCTGATTTCAGACCTCGGCTCGTTTCCTGACCTCACTTTTGCCTCAGACTTTATACTGCACTCCTGACCGTGTTTGGACCCCGGCTTGTTTCTGACATCCGTTTGGCTTACGTTTCTTGGCATATACGTTCCCATACTGTGACCGACCCGGACTGTTGGACTTTGAGTTTCCCTGACGGCCTTGCACTTAGCAGCGTAGGGGCTATCGTCCAGTTGGGGTCTGCCGCCTAGGGCAGCACGCCAAGTAGGCAGGGACAGTGGGCTGGGTGGCAGTCAGGGCCCACTGCACCTCCTCTGACGTGACACTGGTGGCATTATTCACTCATGGTTTAGTAATTATATTGAGACATGTTTAGTGGTATTTAAAGAGTTTTACAATCACTGTATTGCAGTGAGAGTATTTATTATGAATTTGGGGAAGGACTGATCTATGGATACAGATTCTGTAGCCTGTGTGCCCAGCATTTCCTAATAAAGTACATGAGTTTGCTTGAGGTACGGTCAAGCAGATTTGAAAAGCCGCAGCAGATCTACTGACATTTATCAGCTTTTCCGCTGATAACAATTGTTTTTCACAATTGATAATAAACAATAGATTTATTGTTGATTTCCTTTTTTAACACTGATCAGTTATCATTGTGATTGTCCGGAAACGAGCAGATCATAGTGATCAATGACGAGTGCAGTGGGCCTTTAATAGGGGCTATTTTAAGGCTCAGTGCCTAGGGCAGCATGAGCTGGAAATATAGCAACCACTCTTCTCTTAAAGAGTTGTCAGAGATTAAGTGAGCAAGGCATTGGAGAACAGACTGATGATTTGTTCAAGTCCCCCAGAAAATAATCTCTAAAAGTTAACAATGACATTAAAAGAAAAACTTAAACCCCAGCTCTTTTCTTTAAGAGGAATTTGTCCATAGTGATGATAAATCGAGGGGAGGGGTAAAATTTACGATTTTAGAGAGCCCTATTTTTTAGTACCTGTGCCATGAATCCAGTACAGGTAGATAGGGTCGCAACATGATTAAGCTGAAAGTTGAACAGACTCAGATGACCTTCATCCATATTTCTCGTAAGAATTAAGGGCTTGAGTATTTGATGAGAGTGTCCTCATATGAATATAAAATAGGAGACGGGGTAAAACATCAGGTTGCGATCCTACTGAACCAGCAAAGTTAAATTCTGGAAAGGTCCATTGTAAAACAATTAAAAATGAATGTAAATATCAAAGGAATTGGACAGTTGATGGTATTACTGTGCACACATACAGTATGCCACTGCAAAAGTCAAGGGTTTATTTTCCGGTTCTTTCATCATCTACTTGCCATCCATTTTATTTATCAATTGATTTTTCAGTATGTCCCACATCTGAAAAAGGGAGAATCTCAAAAAACATATCATATTTAAGACCAATAAACCCTCTTTGGTTCCTTTGATTTTCATCTTAATATTTTTCTTAAAGCCCTGCACAAGTTCAGTGAGTGAAGAGAAGTCTGTGGCACCCTCTGTATGTCCCTCTTTTAAGATTGCTGTGCCTTTAGCAAAACCCTTAAAGGGGAGCAATATATAATACACGTATTGACATATTTCAAGGTGGTCTAACCAATGTTGTGCTTTCTTATTTTTAAGCACTTAAACATTTACAAGATAATTAAAAAGGGGATGATATTAGATCAACTGAAGAAAATCAGGACTCTTAATCATAAGTTTAGTAGCTATTTTATATATATCCAGAACAGTTCTGAGGTGGCATTGAGGGGCCAAGATATTTTAATGGTGCAGTTTTTAAAATGTGTCTCTGTGTGTGTGTGTGAGTTTAATTTGCTATTTTAAAGTTTGCTAACCCTTTCGGTAATTAACAAGAAGGAAAGTGGAATTTAAAAATAAAATTTTCATCATAATTTTTAAGTGCCATGTCGCAATTTGCATAGCCCCTAAGTTACTAGGAGTATTACTGTGCAAATGCTCTAGAACTGATCTTATTTTTGAAGCTACTCTGCTACAATATTTAATCTACAAGTGTACTACACAGTATTTTGTTGTACAGTATGTTAATAAAAAAACACACACACACCAGAAATTTAGGCCACTTTTAACCCCTTTCCAACATTGGGCATACCCATGCATCTTGTGTTGGAAGATGTTACCGCAAATAGAAGTATGAGTACATCCAGAACATAGTGTGGGCTCACAAGCAGAGCCTACATGATCAGCGCATGAAACCAGCTGTGTTATCCTCTTGCCGATGCCTTCCATGGCAACCCAGAAGCCTAACAAAGGTTGCCTGTGATGTCACTTCACATAGTGATTGATAGTTGGAAATTCATAGCAGTGCAGTGATATACTGCTATGTATCGTAAAAGTGATCTACAGATCATTGAGTCAAGTCCCCTATGGGGACATGTAAAAAAACATGAAAAAAATTCCCATTCCCATGTTATTTAACCTGCAAGATGAATGTCAGAAAAACAAAAATCAATGACAATATTGCGATTTTTGTTTAAACTGCAGCACATAAAATGGAATAAACAGTGATCAAAAGTCAGGTAAACGCCAAGGTGGTACCAATGAAAACATCAGTTCATTCTGAAAAAATCCCTTTCATAGCTATATACGGTATAGGAAAGAAAAAAAACGTTATGGCTATCACAAGATAGTAATCCATAAATATTATTTTATACAACAAAAAAACCCTTACTTTAAAGGTGCTTGAACAAAAAAAAGATAAATTGGATATCACCATAATTGTATCGACCCAGAGTTAAACTAACATGTCATATATACTGTACCATGAGCACTGTTAAAAATTAAAAACACTACTAGGACAATCAAAAACTCTTGTCCCACCCAATGGTACGAATGAAAACGTCAACTCATCCTGCAAAAAAAAAAATCTCTTATACAGCTCCATGCACAGAAAAACAAAAAAAAAAGTTATGGCACTCAGACTGTGGTGATGCAAAAACAAGTTTTCATTTTGAAATAACAATGTTTTTATTGTGTTAAAACATAAAAAATACAAATTGGTTATCCCTGTAATTGAATTGATCTATTGAGTAAAGATAACATGTAATTTATATCAAACATTGACCGCTGTAAAAAGATAAATATAAAACACTACCATTATTGCTTTATTTTGTTTAACCCGCCTCACAAAATAATTGATAAAAAGTGATTAAAGATTCATATGAATGCCAAAATGGAACCATTGAAAACATTGGCTCATTTGGTTAAACACAAGTCCATATATCTACATATACAGAAAAATAAAAAAGCTATGGCTTTTATCACAAGATAAAATATTTTTTTTTTTACAAATGTATTTCTATTATGTAAAAGTAGTAAACATAAAAAACTATATAAAACTGATATTGTTGTCAATGCACTAACCCGCATAGTACAGTTATTATGTAATTTATACTGCACGGTGAATGCTGTAAAAATGAAACGCAAGAAAGAATGGAGGAACTGAGGTTTATTTTTCCCATTTTCACCGCCCAATGCTAATACAACTGTGAAACACCTGTGTGCCCAAAATACACAATACACCTCTAGTTGAATTCCTTAATTGGTATTGAATCCAAAATGGGGAGACTTCTGGAAGCTTTCATCTGTTCTATTACTTTGGAGGCTTTGCAAATGCAACATGGCATCCACCAAAATCTGCCTTCCAAAAGCAAAATATTGTTCCCTCCCTTGTATGCCCTGCCATGTGCCCAAACACCAGTTAACACCCATGGCAATACTATATTATCTAGTCTTTTATATTTAACTACTTTTGCATAATAAAATAATTTAAGAAAATTATGTTTTTTTTTTTTTTTCTGTTTTCAGAGCTGTATGAGAATTTTTTGATGGGATGAGCCATGATTTTTTTTTTTTAAATAGTTTCAGGGTATTAATTACTTTTTGATCCTTTTTATCCAATTTTTTGAGCAGCAAGAACACTGTGAAAAAACTATTTCATTTTGTTATTTACTCTTTCCACAACATTTACTTATTTGATATATAATAAGATAATTACATATAATTTTCTTTTTAATATTTCCAAACAATAAAGAGCTTGATAAGGGAAAAGAATGACTCTTTTTCATCTGACTTGTATTTTTATAAAACCTTTTATACTTTCCAGAAATTTCCTTTCTAACTTTTTAAAAGTACCAATAGGGGATGTAATCCTTCGCTTCCTGATATAATAGATTACCTAACAGACTTCCATACCTGGCAAACCTAAAGGCTATTTTTAGGTCTCCAGCTGCCTTAGTACTACACCTGCAGCGCACAGTCAAGTACCAGGGGGCCAATTAGGTAAAAGGGTACTGCATGGTCTATGGAAGCCGGCTCCATACTGACTCATGGAAATGCTAGAAATGTACAACAGCTTCCCACTGGATTGATAGTACAAAGCTTAAGCATGGAAGTCAAATGCATAGTCAGTATTGTTAGTCCATGGAAGTCATTACTGCAGACTGGAATGTGAACTATACTATTTCCTTTTCTAGATATGGGCTGACTAAATTTGTATAAAAGAGGTTTAAGAGCAGAATTTTTAATGTACATGTATTAGAAAATTATATGATTTCGTATTAAATACATAATAAATAAAAACAATAAAAAGTGGACAACCCCTTAAAGTAGCAGCTAAAGAAAAAGTTGTATGAATCATACCATGTATCTATGTACTAAAGTAAGGTAAATAAATACATAGTACTTTTTCTGCCCTCTCTGTGTGTGCGCACCATAAGTTGACGGGCAACTAAACTCTTGATCAATGTAAATCAAAAAAAGTTGAAAATCTGGCACATTTTCACTAAAATCTGGGATCCGCGATGGAGAGATTATTTTTCTTAAAATCTGATCAATAATCGCCCATCGCAGATTTAGATCGCACCATTTTCGGCGCTTCCTGTAATTTTAGAGGCCAGCCAATCAGCACAGAGCACGGGGGGGTGAAGAACATTCCCAATGGACTTTGTAGGGTTGTGGAGGGATCTAATTGGCTGCTGAAATCACATGACCTTGTTTTATCTATGTCACTGCACTTCTGCTCAGCGCCATTAGCTTCTATACAGCGTACAGAATGGATCATTCACTGTCTCTCTGCTCAGCTTTTTTAAAAGTTATTATATTAGAGATTGTTTCCCAGCGATTTTACAACTGAAAAGCATCTGAGATAGATTAGTCAGCTTAGGGTGCAGCAAGATTACAGAATTCTAGTTAGTATTAGTTAGCGATTTGGAAACAGCTCCAGTGCTCTGAATAGCACAGCTGCGGGGGGGGGGGTGTCTGCTTCGGGGGGGGGCAGGTCCTGCATTAGAGATATTTCTCCTCTCAAGCCACTGTGATATAACTCCAAATTTTATTCCTGCGTAGCCACCATCCACAACAGCCTCAGTTCAGGGTCTCAGTTTCTTTTGGGGTGGACGTCTGCATTTCTAACTCATATTTGTGCTTTCAAGCCACGCTGACATAGCACCCAATTGTTGCCATCCTCCTCAGTCTGAGTCTAGGGTGTTCCTTCCTTTCTGGGGTGCTGTTCTGCATTTATTACTTATATTAGTCCTCTCAAGCTTCGGTGAAATAGCCCCCTATTTTTTTTAGGCGTTGTCTGCCACCAGTGTCATAGGAGTTGGGATTAACCTTTGTTGTGGGGTGAACTGCATCTTAGACAGCTATGTTCATCTCTCATAAGAAATCTTTGTTCTATAGAGTATATTCTATTTGTATCCCTGTTTGTCAGTTGTGGTTAAATACCACATTTATTCCATATTCTGTAGAAAACATTTCTAATTCTATCCATGATTGTCAGTTGTCTGTAAAGACCGCAGTTGTTAGATAAATTGTAGAAAATTATCATATTTGTACTCCTGTTTCTCAGTTGTGGGAAAATACCACATTTATTCCATATTCTGTAGAAAAAAATTCTATTTCTATCAGTGATTGTCAGTTGTCCGAAAAGACCGCAGTTGTTACAGAATTTGTCGAAAAATTAGAGTTTTTTACTCCTGGTTGTCATTGGTTGGAAAAGACCACATTTATTCCATATTACGTATTTCTATTTCTACAACTGGTTGTCAGTTGTCATAAAAGACCGCAGTTCTTAGAAAATCTGTAGGAAATAGTCAGTTGCTAGTCCTACTCTGTATAAAATGATATACTCCAGCTTGCTTAGAAGTAGCATTAAGCAGATGATCCGCAGCTTATACTTTTAAAATAAAAAAATGTATTAATATTCCATTAAATATTGGGCACAATGATTAAGACTATGCATTAGTCGAAACACGTCATGCAATCTGTAGCACTGGTGCTGTATTACAACTCTCCTACCCTGTATTATCACATTTTTAATGGAATATTAATAAATTTTTTTATTTTAAAAGTATAAGCTGCGGATCATCTGCTTAATGCTACTTCTAAGCAAGCTGGAGTATATCATTTTATGCCTGTTTCCTGCTGCTCTCCCGAGCTGAAGCTGACTGGGAGTCTCCGTGCTCTGCAAGCCGTCAAACAAGGTACTATTAATCTCATATATCAGTGAGCTGACAAGTGACTGTTTTCACTAGTCCTACTCTGTGGTTGTAAATCTCAAAGAGTGAAGGATGCACACTGTTGAGTTGGTGTTACGGTTCTTCCACAAGACCGCATTTCACAGCTATTCGATAGAAACAATTCTGTTTCTAATCCTAGTTGGCAGTTGGAAATTAGAGGGACTTCAGAACACCTGTGATTTGCTGTCTTTGCAGTACACTTTTTAGTAAGAGATTTAAAAAAAATCTTTTAGACCTTTTTAATATTTATCTTTCTGAACATGGAGGGAACTACAGGTGGTAAGCAAGCAAAGAGGGGGGTAGGACGTGGAGCTAGAGGTACGAGAGAAGGCGCTCCTTCCATTTTCTGTGGACAACACGCAAGCGAGCACATCGTCAGTTGCAGGACTGTCAGGCCTGTCATCGTTGGGTCGGTTACCTCTAAATCTCAGTAATGAAGAGCATCGCAACATGCATCCAGCGGTTTTACCTCCTCGTCCTCCCAGTCACGGGCAAAAATGTCATCATCATCAGCATCCGTCCAAACTGAAGCAAAGGCATCCCAAATGTCAACCCATGTACCGACCACTTTGGATAATCCATGTTCTGAAGAGCTCTTTGATGACACAATGCGGTCGGCGTCAGAAGGTATTTTCAAAAGATCAAGAGGCCAAAGAGGAAGATGCCGTCAGAGGAGAAGGAAGGTGGTCAGTAGGCACAAATCCCGAGCGGTCGGCAATGCCTTGCAGTGCCTGTGGCTTCTAGCCTGCAGCTTCAGGATGTAGACTGTTAGGATGAGGAAGTCACCTGTGATGACGATGACGATGATGATGTTGATAATGACATTGCGTATCCATCGTGCTTTTTTCAGCAGAATTTGCTTGCGAGCACCTCATCAGTGGACGAGGAGGAAGATGATGGGGTAGTGTCGGTACGGGTGCAGCCTCAGAAAGGGAGAGGGTGGTCTGTGATATGTCTTGCCCACTGATCAGTGGTGGAAGCGGGGAGGACATCTTCGCTACTAGTTATCGCCGGGACCTGTGAAGGGCCTGGCCTTTTTCGATCAAGCCCATCAATTCGCCTGGCAATCGTAATATGGCAGTACTTGCCATTTAACACATCAGCAGAGGGAGGAATTCGAAAAGTGCTTAACCACATGAAACAGGAGACTAGTCCCACATGCAAGCAAAATGCATGAATTTGAAATGGAGGGATCACTTGGCGAGTGTACAATGGCCACAACGGTACGGCTTCCAAGAAATGTCATCACCCTCTGTCTCCACCTCCTCCGCTCTTTCCAATGCCAAATGTTCTCTGCTTGCCATTTTCCATCGAGGCCATGAGCATGGTTCAGCCCAAGTGCCACCAAACACCGTCGCACCCCGAGTTACAACCAGCACCACCAGTGACCAATGCCTTACTCATTCCCCTTTCCCCGTTTGACCTGCATTGATGTACAGCTGCCAGTCTGCTGATATGCCTTCAATGTACCAGGTGTGGGAGCAGTAGGAAATCGTTTTTTTTTAAACGAATACTTTCCCAAATGCCATAAGCCTGAATGACGGGAATCGCCAGGTTTTTGGCTTTGGAAATGTTGGCATTTATACCTGGTGGACTCCAGGTGGTTTCCGCCCGGTCTTGACCCTTGGCCTGCCCCTAATACCAGATGCGATGGGCATTTATTTTCCCGGTGAAAGCAGTCCATGTTTCCTGGCCAGCCACATGTCAGATAAAAATTCAAGTGAGTTGGGTGCATCGTGTCCAAGCTAATTCCATCTTGTATCCACTCATCTATGGACTAGTAAGTTACCAGTCACTAGGAAGCTTCATCTATGTGACAGCTCACTGGGTGAGTTGGGTGGTTTGTCATCTGGTGATGACGGGGGATCTTCAGGGCCTCGGCGCTTTGTCTTCATATATGTTGAGCGATTGCGTTGGCTATCGAGATCGATCGGTTAGGTCGTTAGTCGGCCGCTATCGATATGGTTTTTCGATAGTGAGCGTTCGATTATGAGCGATGACCTTTAATGTATATGTGGGAGAGCAACAACACCTTACATTATTACACCCATAAACAAGGCTGGAGAAGCTGAAATTTAACATCCACAACAGTTCAAATGGATACGTGATACATCTTAGGGCAACAACATCGTAGGTTATAAAAGGTCACAGAAAAATAATAGTCACAGGGACCTTGCACTATCCCTGTCTTGTACACCACAAGCCTGGACCCTTAAATACTGGCATCACCACAAATTGTAAAGTGCCAGAAGGCAGTATGTTTTGACAACCATCATCTTACTTGAACTGGGACTTTTGAATTATCCCTGTTCCTGGGCCTCAGATGAGCCACAAATCCTAGCCATGACCCCCACATTTAATATTAGTGGCCGGAATAAATATAAAAAAAGGAGTCTTTCAACTACCTATTTTTTAGTTTATCTGGACTTTGACATATTACCTGTCCTGGGCCACAGCATGATGCCCAAAATCCTGCTGTCCCCCACATTTTAAATAAGTGCCGGGAAAAAAATAGGAGTCTTTCAAACCACCATTTTTGTTGAACTGGTCATTGTATTTATACTGTCCTGGGCCTCAGTTGCACAGGGGCCGGAGTTACAGTGGGTGCGGTGAGAGCTCAGGCTGGCGTTCCGTATTATTAACTACGCAGGTTTTTAAAAATGGGCCCTGAGACGCAGCAATGAAAACTGTCGTGATGCAAGGCAGAGTGCGGTAAAGCGGGAAAAGTGTGTGAGAAACTCCAGCCCTTCCTCAGTACTCATGTCAATACTGGGTTTTAGCGCTTGTCCTCCGTATGGAGTGTGGGACCTATTGAGTTCACTTTGGAAAATACTGGTGGTTAACGCTCTGTTATCAACCAGGTTGCCTTTATACTTGGCATTTTCTTTTTTTCTCATTCTTACTCATTGTGCTTGGTGGAAATTGGTCTCTGTTCTTTGTTCTCTGTCGTGCTCATTTACTCCATGTCCTTCTGAATAAACCTTACATCTGGTTTTCATGTTTTCCTGTACTCCCTTGTTTCAATTTAAGAGGAATTTTTTTAAAAGCTATTTTGTACATGCAAGTTTTTTAGAGGTTTTAATTTCTAGAAAACACATTTTTAAAAACGGATGGAATCCACACCTTGTCTTTGTTTCTCTTTTTTTCATGGTAATTTAAATGGGTTGTCTCAATAACAGGGCTTTATAGCTATGTTAAAGATCTTGCAAATTACCAAGGTTCCATGTTGCCAAATATGTGTCCATTAACAGTGTGCTACCGATTTGTTTTCTGTCCGCACACAATCACCCTTGAGCCAACTCTTGAAATTTGTGGAAGAACCCCATCATGTCTGTTAGAAACAACATTTTTTAGATTGGGGACCTGTAGCTATAAGCTGCATGTCACAGCAATATGCCCCAAAAAATTCAAAGCATGGGGAACCTTGAGCACAATTTGGACCAATTGTGAAAGAAACAATTTGTCTGGTAGATATACAACATTTTTTAGATTAGGACCTCTAGTATAGACTGCATGTCACAGCAAAATTGCCCCCAAAATTCAATGTTGACCCTTGAGCAAATTTGGGACATTTTGTCGAAGATCGTAATGTCTGTTAGATTTCCTACATTTTTTAGCATTGGACACTGTTAGTATAGCTGCATTGTCACAGTAAATGCCCCACCCCAAAAAATTCATATAGTTGGGGACCCTTGAAGCCAACTTTGGAAAATTGTGAAGTACATATAGTTCTGGTAGGATGAGACATCATTTTTGATATTAGGACTTTGGTATAGCTACAAGTCACAGCAGTGACCCATCCCCCAAATATGCCCAAAACTTCATAAGCATGACCCATGAGGCCACTTTTGACATGTGAAGAATAATTGTCGATTAGGAAACAATATTTTTTTAGAATAGGACTGTAGTATGCTGCATTTCAAAGCATAATTGCCCCCAACAAATTCCTAAAGCATTGGACCCTTTGAGCCACTAGGGGTCATTGTGAAGGAACAATGGTCTGTTAGAATAAAATTTTTTTATTATTGTTATGCTGCATTTCTAAGAGCATGGACCCTAAAAAATTTATTTAAAATTATTGACTTCTCAGCACTGTTAAAATTGTGAGGGAAATGCCACTGAGAAGAAGCACAACATTTTCTGTTCCATAGGGGACCATGATTTTTGCTGTTATTATCACGCTACATGACCCAAAAATATTATTATAGGACCTTCTCAGCAACATTTAAAAATTGTGTGGGTGTAAATGCCCCACTTTGAAGCCACTTTCTGTTTATAAGGACCATATTATAGCTGTATTTCTCAGCAAATGACCTCAATACTATTGGCATATGCGGGAAGAAACATAACTTCCTTATGATAAAAGTGAGTAAATGGAATACGGTCCGTTGTCATGATACCTTTGCTGTATTTTTACAGCTCCTCACTGCAAAAAACCAGCCACAAAATGTATAAAACTGTTGGGAAAAGAGAATATAATAAAATGCAGTAAGCAAATGATCATTTTAAAATTAAAGGTTGTCAGAGGACCATTTTATGTTTGAAAAGGAATGTGATGTTTGAACGGCATCAATTTTCGGTGGGACCTCGGCAATTGGGGGCCACTACATCATCAGAGATCCACGATGATTCAATTCTTGATGAAAGTCAAAACGATCCACATTATCTGTGGAAGTAAAGCGGATGGTTTGTCTGTAATGACACCTACTGCTGTTGATGAAGGTCCCGCTCAGTTATGAAGCTGGCTGCTGGGCTGGGACAAAACTCCTCTATGCGTCGTTGAGCCAGCTCGGGCCATTCGTCTTTTTGGTTACCAGATGTCTATCTGGGGTCCGGAAATCACATGCAAAAATCATGGTGTTGAGACGCAGTTTAGTCGTGCACCATCGATCTTATAGTGATCTCTGTGTGTTGGATGTGTGACCCTGCTTTGCATGCGTTGTGAGGGTGGCAACACAAAAGATATGGCAGGGTCAACCCATTAGGTTCTGCCACCTTGCTGCTGCTGCCGGCTTCGCCTTACTTGGCACTCTAATGCTGTCACGTCGTGATGTTTGTTCCACCGTGACATTTGGGGACTTGAAGGCAGACATTACGATGTCTCTCCAGTTGATTCAATCAGCAAGGTCTCCATTTCTGCATTTTTACTCTGTATTTGGGTTGGGTGGAGGAAAGTGCTGATTGTTGTTTTGTACCGGGATCCTGGAGGGTGGCCACCAGTAATGTTGTTCATTTTGATGGGCCTTAATGCGAGGATCATGATGGAGGAAATGGAGCATCCAAGCACTCATGTGAGAGATGGAGCTTGATTTCCCAATGCCTCTGGGTCGAGGCGGCAACTAGCAAATGATCTTCCTCATCTTCATCCTCCGCCTCAAATTCGCGCAACCTCCTTCCAAGGCAGCGGACGTCGGTAACACGGTTGTCTAGGAATACCTCCTTCCCTAATCCTCCTCCTCCGCTGCCTCCGGCACAGCTTCAACACGCCCTGAGTTGGCTGAGGATGATGCACCCTGAGAGCTGATGCGCCTACCTTGCACTAGCTATGTGGAACCCCGAACCACTGTTAATGAGACCGAATGAAATTGTGAAAATTGTCGGGCCTTGTGGATTTGACGGGAGGAGAAAGGCTCCCGTGTCCTGCATCTGTGTCCGTATCCTTCTCCGTCGCTGGCGGCGGGACATGTTGTTTCAGAGTGATCACGATCGTTCCAAGAAACTAAGATCACCCACAATGCTACATGCTTGACAAGGGCATTGTCCGCATGACCATTTTGGTGGCTTCTTACAAAAATGGCATGGATGGTGCTGAGCTCTTTCACCTGCCTCCACTCTCGGTGGTCAAAAACACCCAGAGTCACGTACCGCTGCTTGTAAGGCCCATGTGTCAATTCGTACTGCGTGAATGGCATTGCGCTGCTGCCAAAATTGCGTGGAGATGTGGAGGTTGGAATTCCAGCGTGTGACCACGTGCCTCGTCACAATGAGACGGTTGACGGGGAGGCCGAGCTTGCGCTGCAACGCAGCCAGGCGGGACGACAAGAGGGGTGCATAAAGGCGGGAGTGCGAACTCTAGACCGCGCCTTCTTCTGGCAGGCAGTCCAGACCCGGGGTAGCTCATTAGAAATTTCTGGACGACAAGGGTTCATGACATGTGCACGGCAAGGGATGTGCTCCTGCTACCGATCTTAGGGCGGCCAGCAGATTTCGCCCGTTAGATCACACACCACCTTGCCTGGCACAAGGTTATTGTCACCAGCCAGCGCTCTGGTATCGTCTTTGCTTAGAGACGTCCACAGCTGCCTGACCTGTCGTGTGTGGACGGTCTCCAAGGCAGATTAATTTCAACACGGCTGGTTTGTCTCTGGGCACACGTGGCCGCCACCAGTGGACATTGGTGGAAAGAGCCCTGCACCATACCATGAAGTTTTTGAGAGCGTCGCAGCACAGGAGCCTGAGAGCCCACCCATCACCCCAGATACATCCACCCAGTTCACACAGGGGGAGCTGTCACAGAGATATAGCAGCCTTCGCCGTGCTTACTAGTCCATGTGTCGGTGGTTGAGATGGACTTTTCCGGACACAGATGCAGACAGCGCGCTTGAAATTTAGATGACAGTGGCTTGGCCAGGGCAGGGACGGCTTTTTGGCAAAGACATTGCCTGCTCCGGACTTCTGGTAATTGGGGGCAGGCGAGAAGCCATGACGTGCGGAACCCATCTGTGTCCACCAGACGGAAAAGGCAACATTTCCAAGGCCAAAAGCCTGGCAATGACGACATAAGGCTTTTGGCTTTGGATGGTTTGCGGTTAAAGTGTTCTTCTGCTCCCAAACCGGAAGACAGGTAGGCTGGCTGCTAGACTGGTCCGCATGTTAAAGGCGTTGAAAGGTCGTTAATAACTGGCGGAACGAGAAGGGTAGGATGGGTCTCTGGTCGGTGATGGTGGTTCTCGGGCGGAAGGTGGAGGCTAAAGCGGAGGCTGATCCCCTGATCATGACTCTGAAGAGACATGGGCAGCTGAGGAAAGCTTGGTGGTGGCGAGAGAGGAGGAGGCGGAGGACAAAGGGTGTGGACTGTGGTTGGAGGCCTGGCGTCGGTCTGCCTTTTTTGGCCAATGTGTTCCCTCCATTTCAACTCTTGCATTCGCTGATTGTGACTAGACATGTTGGTGGTGGTTTACCACTTAAGGTATCTTGCCTCTACTTATGCGGTTTACGGCAAAGGCACGTAATATGACATCGCTAGGGTGAATCAGAGGCTTGGTCAAAGCAGGCCCAGGCTTGAGAGGGTCTGGACCTTTGTGACGGCGATAGCGAGGAGAGGGGTTTGGCGCTCTGACCGTGGCTGGCGGTTTCATATCAGCGGAACTTCTGCGAAGACTTCTCACCCTTTTTGTGGCCGGGACCCGTATTGCACTACCCCATCGTCTTCCTCCTCGTCAATGATGAAGCGCTCGCAAGCATAATTCTGCGGAAAAGGACCAGGATGGATCCGTCAATGTCGTCATCATCATCATCTATCAACACAGGTGAATTGTCATCTGACATTTCTGCATCCGGAAGCTGAGGGCTACAGACAAGGGGCACTGAAAGGCGTTGCGCAGATCACTGCCGGGATTTTTGCCGATTGACCGGCTTCCTTCACTTCCTTGATGGCTATCTAGTATCTGGAGGCCGTCAGAGAGACTAACATCATCCTCGTTGATCTTTTAAACATGCATTCTGAACCCAACCGACCAATCTTTGTTCATCAAAAGAGGTCTTCTGGGACAATGGATTATCACCAGTGGTGGGTACATGAGTTGAATTTGGGCTGATTCATTTGGCGGGCAGGAATGGCTGTGATGCTTGATGACGACCATTTGGTAGCCGTGACTGCCGCAGGAGGACGAGGGAGGTAAGACTGCTTATAGTTGCAGGTTTTGACGATTAACCACTGAAAGGAGCAGTTGGCGAGATGTTCGTTACTTAGATTCAAGGGCCCTGACCAGCGATGACAGGCCTGACGGTCCTGCAACTGACGATACGCTGGCATGCGTTTGTTGTCGCAGCACTGGAAGGAGCACTCTCTCGTACTATACTCAATGTGCTACCCCCCTCCATTGCATCGCTTATCCACTTGCAATTCGCTCAACATTTCTGAAATATAAAAATTTGAGAAGGTATGGATATATTTTTTGGAATGTCTCTTATTAAAAGACGGCAAATCACAGATATTCTCACAATCCTCTAATCAAAACTAAATTGATGGATTCAAATTTAACTGCAAGGTGTCTATCAACAAATATTGACTGGGAAAAAGTCCAAAAAAACAGTAACTTTATGTTTTTGATATATTAAACGTTTTTTTTTGCACCTTCAATTCACTTGTGCGTGAAATATAGAATTGCTGTTTTAAGATTTACGTAGATGCTGCTGTCATTGAAAAGTGCTGGGTGCGGAAAAAAAGTCAAAAAACCACGTAACTGTTATGTTTTGAAATACATAAACTGTTATTTTTTGACACTTTCAATTCACTGTGGTGTATATAGAATTGCTGTTTTAAAAATTTTTCGTAGATGCTGCCGTCAATGAACAGTGCTGGGTGTGCGCAAAAAGTCAAAAAAAACACGTAAATGTTTTGTTTTGAAATTATTACAACGGCTATTTTTGCACCTTTACAATTCACCTTTGGTGAATATAGAATTGTTGTTTAAGATTTACGTAGATGCTGCGTCAATGAACAGTGCTGGGATGTGCATTAAGTCAAAAACAGTAACTATTATGGTTTTTGATATAATAAACGGTTTTTTTGAACCTTTCAAATTCACGGTGGTGGAATTATAGAAATTACTGTTTTCGATTTACGTAGATGCTGCTCAATGAACAGGGACTGTTATGTGTGGTGTGCCATAAAGTCAAAAACAACGTAAACTGTTATGTTTTTGATATTATTAAACGGTATTTTTTGCCCTTTTCAATTCACCGTGGTGAACTAGAATTGCTGTTTTTAGATTTACGTTAGATGCTGGCGGTTCAATATGAATCTGTGCAGTGTGCGCAAAGTCAAAAAACACCGTAACTGTTATGTTTTGATATAATAATGGTATTTTTGGCACACTTTCAATTCACCTGTGGTTGAAATATTGAATTGCTTGTTTTCAAGATTTAAGTAGATGCTGCGTCAATGAATGTGCTCGGGTGCGCAAAAGTCAAAAAAACAACGTAAACTGTTATGTTTGATATAAAAACGGTAGTCTTTTACACATTTTCTATTCACCTGTGGTGATATTGAATTGCTTTGTTTTAAGATTTACGTAGATGATGCGTCCAATGGACAGTGCTGGGTGCGCAAAGTCAAAAAACACGTAACTGTTATGTTTTTGATTTAATAATCCGGTAATTTTTGCACCTTTCATTCACCTGTGGTGAATAATGAATTGCTGTTTTAAGATGTACTGAGCTGCTGCGTCATTGATCAGTGCTGGGTGCGAAAAGTCAAAAAAACACGTAACTGTTATGTTTCTGATTATAATAAACGGTATTTTTTGCACCACTTTCAATTTCACATGTGGTGAATATAGAAATGGCTGTTTTAAATTACGTAGATGCTTGCGTCAATGAACAAGTGCTGGTGTGCCGCAAAAGTCCAAAAAACAACGTAACTGTTATGTTTTGATATAATAAAACGGTATTTTATTGCACTTTTCAATTCACCTGTGGTGATTATAGAATTGCTGTTTTAAGATTTACGTAGAATGCTGCGTCAATGAACAGTGCTGGGGCGCAAAAAGTCAAAAAACACGTAACTGTTATGTTTGATATAATAAAACGGTATTTTTATGCACCTTATCAATATCACCTGTGTTGATATAGAATTGCTGTTTTAAGATTTACGTAGAGCTGCGTCCAATGAACAGTGTGGGTGCGCAAAAGTCAAAAAAAAACACGTAAACTTTATGTTTGATATAATAAACGGTATTTTTTGCACCTTCAATTACCTGTGAGTGAATATAGAATTGCTGTTTTAAGATTACGTAGTTGCTGCGTCAAATGAACAGTGGGATGGGTGTGCAAAAGTCAAAATAAACACGTAACTTGTTATGTTTTGATATAATAAATGGTATTTTTTGCCACCTTTCAAATTCAACCTGTGGTGAATATAGAATTGCTGTTTCAAGATTTACGTAGAGATGCTGCCGTACATTGAACAGTGCTGGGTGCGCCAAAAAGTCAAAAAAAAAAACACGTTAAACTGTTGATGTTTTCGTACGATACCGGTAATTTTGGCAACAAACAACCTGTGCTGACTACAAGATTGCTCGGATTGTAATTTAAGTGCAAGGTGGGATTTATCAATCACGTTCACAGGTGTAATGGTAAAATTGAACACCTATCTGAATGTATATGATAATAAAAGTGGATGTTTTGCAGACTAACAATAGAGACCAGCAGTACTTGAATGATGTTTATCCAATATAGTAGGCTGCCCAATATCCAGGAAATATTTCAATAGCAAACTGTTATATAATAAAGATATTCCACTTCAATGTCTACATAAGTCTTGGTGAACTTTATCCAGTGTTCTTATCAGATAGAGCTTGTCTGTGTTTCGCCGCGGGGGCCCCCCCCCCGCTTCCCACGCCGTGAATTTACAGCGGTTAGATGCTGCTTTAAATATTCTCTAGCTAACTTCATAAAATGTTTCAAATCCCTAATCTATACTAAATTGGATGGATCACAGCTAATAGTAGTGGTTTCTCTGTGCAGAAATAGGGAAACTATCTTCGCTCAGCTGTTGGTCACAGCCAGAGCGCAGGTCCTATCCCTATGAGAGCTGAGAGACGCTGAGGCTGTGAAACGGAAACGCTGTTCTGTGTAAAGACGTGTCATGTGATCTTTCCAGCCGAATCCGCAACCTACACATCCCAGACATGACGGTCGCACCACACATCTCACCCTGCTCTATTCTGTAATTGATTTGCTGGCCACCAAAAATTAAAGGAAGGCGCCAGAAACAAGGTGCGATCTTAATAGATGATGCAACAGATTTTAACCCTTACAATGTATCGCAATGATCTGGAAATTTCGATCAACCATAAAAACCTTGCGATTTCAACTTTGGCTCGATATAAAATCGCTCATCAACACTAGTTAAAGTAAACCTATTCTGTTAGTTACTGCTCTACTTCTCGCCTCTGCAAATCCCTTCTTTGGCTACACATGGTCCAGTGAATTCAGCGTAAACAATTAAACATGACATATCAGGCTTTCCCCAACCTGCTGCCCCCACCCCCCACATAGATCTCTACTTTGATGTAACCATAGCTCCCATCACGTTATCTCTAAACCTTATAGACATCTTGCTCTCCTTCATCATATTCTGCGTGTCGCTCCTCCAGTATCCAACTGCCTCCAGAATTTTCCTGTGCATCTCTAATCTCTGAATAGAGTCTAATTGTGATGGATGTACCTCAAACATAGAAGTTATATAAAATGTCTTGTATGTTTAAACCCCACCAAAACAGAAGGGACTTTTCCTCCACGTTATAAAATTTGAGGAGTAAGGCTATGTCTACACTGCAGTGGACAAAAAACGACCTGAAAAAGAATTACTAATAATGTTCATGAAACTGAGTTTTCTGTCCCCTGCTGTCAAAGCAGGTCTGAAATAAAACAGCGTTTTTTGCAGCGATTTCCCTTTTTTGGGTTGCGATTTGTTTACCACACGTTTTTGCATTGTCTCAACCTCATACATAAATAAGCCAATTGGATTGTAACTCGCCCTACAAAAGAGGATTTAAAGCACAGTTACATTAATGCCATCTATATGTGAATCTTTGTAAGTTATTTTACGGATTTTGGTCGCTAATAAAGTTGTTTCTCGTTGTTGCCAAAAAAAATACATTACTTTTTACAGATCTTTTGGCACTAAAGTCCATTTATTTTTAGAATTTTGTGCTAAGATCTGCATTTTTACGGATTTTGGCACTAATAAAGCTATCTCGCGTTTGTCGTCAAAAATACGTTTATTTACGGATTTTGGCCTAAAGTCCCTTTTTTTTTACGGATTTTGGTGCTAAAATCCTTATTTTTACGGATCTTGGTGCTAATAAAATTAACTAGCGTTTGTCGCCAAAAATATGGTTTTTAGGATTTTGTAGGCAGAATCCTGTTTTTACGAATTTTGGCGCTAAAATCCTTCTCTTAAAACATTTTGTCGCTAATAAACTTCTTGCTTCTGACGCCAAAAATATGTGTTTTTACAGATTTTGGCGCAAGTATCTGTTTTTTTTACCGATTTTGGCGCTGAAATACTTATCTTAACATATTTTGGTGTTAATAAAGTTAAGAAAACGATTTTAGCACCAAAATCCATAAAAAAACGGATTCTGGCGGCAAAATCCGTAAAAAAATTAATTTTTTGCGTCCGAAGCGAGATAATTTTAGAGCCAAAATATGTTAAGAAAAGGATTTTAGCACCAAAATCCATTAAAAAAATTGATTCTGGCAACAAAATCCATAAAAAACATATTTTTTTCGGCCCGTCAGCAAGCGAGATAAACTTTATTGGTTGCAAATCTATAAAGAAAAGATCAGGTTTAGTGCCAAATCCTTAAAAATAAAAAAATCCCTTAAAAAAAACGTAATCTTGCATTACAATTTGTAAAAAAAAACCTGTGTTTTTAGCATCAGAAGCGAGATAACTTTATTATCGCCAAAATATGATAAGAAAAGGATTTTAACACCAAAATCCATAAAAAACGGAATTTGGCGGCAAAATCCGTCAAATAACGTTATTTTTTGTGTCAGGAAGCGAGGATAAAATTTATTAGCGCCAAAATATGTTAAGGAAAAGGAAATGTTTAGCACCAAAATCGTAGGAGCAAGGGATTTCTGAGGCCCAAAAATCTGCCAAAAAAGCGATTATTTTTGGCGAAAAGATATGAATTGTGCAAAATCGTTAGCCGACCAAAGCATGATCTTTTATTACAAAAAGGTACAAAAAAGGACACATCAGACAATTGTATGCATGATTTGATAATGTATTGACCTTTATTAACACCCATTTTAGGTGGACTGGTCTCCTGGGAGGGGTTTCATTGAAAAATCGCGGCCCCCAAAAACGCGCTCCAAAAATTTGTTGGAGCTTTCCATAGACTCCTGTAGTAAATTTTCTGCCCGGCTCTGGCCGTTTTTTAGATCATGTTGCAAAATAAGAGGCTGTAACACGAAATACGAGCAGAAAAAAGAAGCTCCATGTAGACAGCAGCACATTCTTACAAATAGAGTCTGATGGGAGAAAGCGGGACGGTTCTTACAATAGAGTTATGGGAGGGACAGGGGACGTCTCTTACTATAGAGTGTAAGGGCAGACAGCGGGACGTTCTTACAATAGAGTCTATGGGAGCGCTGGACGTTCTTATATAGAGGTCTATGGGAGACAGCGGGACGTTCTTTACTATAGAGTCTATGGGAGACAGCGGGACATCTTACTATAGAGTCTATGGGAGACTGCGGGAAGTTCTTACTATAGGAGGTCTATGGGAGACAGCGGGACGTTCTTACTATTAGGTCTTTGGGACAGCAGGACGTGCCTTACTCTAGAGTCTTTGGAGACAGCGGGATGTTCTGTTACCTATAGAGTTATGGGACACAGCGCGGACATTCTTACTATAGATCTATTGGGGAGGACAAGCAGGATGTTCTTATATAGAGTCTATGGCGAGTCAGCGGGACTATTTTACTATTGAGTCTATGGGAGGACAGCGGGACATTTTACTATAGAAGTCTATGGGAGACTGCAGGACCGTTCTTACTATAGAGTCTATGGGAGACCAGCGGGATTGTTTCTTGATATAGAGTCTATGGAGGAGGATCAGTGGGACATTCTTACTATAGAGTCTATGGGAGATAGCGGGATGTTCTTACTATAGATTCTATGGGAAGACTGCAGGACGTTCTTACTGTAGAGTATTGGGAGTAAAGCGGGATATTCTTACTATAGAGTCTATGGGAGACAGCGGGGAGGTTTCACTATAGGGTCTATGGGAGACAGCGGGACGTTCTTCAATAGAGTCTTATGGGAGCCTGAGGGACGTTTTACTATAGGAGTTATGGGAGGGACCATGGCAGGACGTTTCTCACTATAGTGTTTTGGGATGATAGCGGGACGTTCTTAACTATAGAGTCCATGGGAGACAGCGGGCCGTTTTTCTTACTATAGAGTCTATGGCGAGCAGCGGGATGTTTCTTACTATAGAGTCTATGGGAGACTGCGGGACAGTTCTTATATAGAGTCTATGGAGCAGCAGGACGTCTTACTATAGAAATCTATGGGAGACATCGGGACATTCTTACTATAGGAGTCTATGCGGGGAGACAGCGGGAAGTTCTACTTATAGAATTATGGGAAGACAGCGGGCCGTTGTTACTATTAGAGGTCTATGGGGACAGCGGGATTCGTCTCAACTATAGGTCTGTGGGAGACAGCGGGCGTTTCTTACTATAGAGTCTATGGAGACGCGGGACGTTTCTTACTATTGAGTCTATGCGGACGACAGCGGGACGTTATTACATAGAGTACTATGCGGAAATACGCGGGAATTCATAATATCAGAGTTATGGGGAGACAGCGGGTACCTTCTTCAATATAGAGTCTTATGGGAGGACAGTTAGGACGTTTTTACTATAGGTCTATGGGAAACAGCAAGGACGTTCTTACTATAGAGTCTATGGGAGACAGGCGGGACGTTCTTAACTATTAGAGTCTATGGGAGACAGTGGGACGTTCTTACTATAGGGAGGGTTATGGGAGGACAGCGGTGACGTTCATCTTACTATAGAGTCTATGAGAGACAAAAAGGACGTTCTTACTATAGAGTCTATGGAGACAGCAGCACATTCTTACAATAGAGTCTATGGGAGATGATTTCAGTCGTTTTTCCAGCGTTTTTAGAAAACGAAAAGCGCTGAAAAACTGACGTTTTTCTGTGCAGTGTAGACATAGCCTAACCTGATAACTAAGCTCTAGGATGGCCTACAACCTACAATAACCCTTCTGCCTCTATGCTACCAAACAAACAGCTCCTTTCCTCATCTTCTGTCTCCCCCTTTGTAGGTTATAAGCCCTCAATTGCAGGACTCTCTCTCCATCTGTGCCAGTTTGTTAGTTATTTAGTGATTATCCTACATATGTTATGCATTTGAACAATATTCATATCTAAATGCCCTGGAATTAATTCCTATTCAGGATGCCCAATGTGGAATCAACGTGTCCCCTTTTCTATCGGCAATGTGCATTGAAAATAATAGAAAGTGGAATCCACTCAGTGTTCATATAAATTCTGATACAGAATCCAAATGAACGAAAATGTAATGAAATATTTTATTACTCTGCAGAGCCACCACGGGGAAAGTGAAAGGAGACCGAAAATGTTAAAGAATGTTTGAAGTATCAGAATTTGTGATTGGTGGAGGTTTGGGTGCTGAGACCTACTCCATGTGCTCAAACGATGGGGTTGTATTGTTCCACTGAGCAGTGTGTACCTTTGTTTCTGATCTTCTCTCTCTAGCTTTTCTCAGAGAACCAATTGTTGGTGTGCAAACTTATAAACTTTAAATGAAGAAGAAGAAAAAGCACCTAACATTTTAGAAGTAGGTGGAAAACTCAGTGCACGGACCCAGACCAGTCAACACTTCTAAAATCGAGGTTTTTTTTTTAATAAAAAATAACTTTGAAGCAATGTTCTGTATTATTTACGGCTGTGGTCAGTCCTCCAGAAACAGACCTTTCTGTATCCGCTTTCACTCGTGAATAATGATGATGCCTCTCATCAATGAAAAATTTCTCTAAATTATTCTGAACTTATTGTTTTATACCATTTGTTACACCACTAATGCTCTCTACTTGCTGACATTGGGCTATGTATTGGGGAATGCAGTTCATGAATAATATAAGTAACATGAAGCCGATGGTCGGGAAGAATCTTTATTGATTTTGTAATGGTAAGCATATACACAAAGAATATGAAAATGAGAAGGAGGGGAGTCCGAAATCATTTATACGATACAGCCACGGACTGCCAGCTCATCTGCAAACTGGTGGAATTCTTCACATAGCTCAAAATACTCATCGTCCTGGCATTCCCGCTCATTCGGCCACATCTCAATCCACGTGTCTTTGGTTATCATGTAGAAAAATCTGCAGAGGAATTAAATGGGTAAAATTATCAACTAGAGCAAACTCATAGGGGGACATGTATAAAAACTGGCTCGGTCTATGACTTTCTTTGTTGCCCATTGCAACCAATCAGAGCCCATAGCAACCAATCAGAGCTCATAGCAACCAATCGGAGCTCATAGCGACCAATCAGAGCTCATAGCGACCAATTAGAGCTCATAGCAACCAATCAGAGCCCATTGCGACCAATCAGAGCTCATAACAACCAATCAGAGCCCATAGTGACCAATCAGAGCCCATAACAACCAATCAGAGCTTAGCTTTCATTTAATATAGTGCTTTGAAAAGGATGAAAGGGGAGCTATGATTTTTTACTATGAGACCTGATTGGTTGATATGAGCTCTGATTGGCCACTATGGACTCTGATTGGTTGCTATGGGCTCTGATTGGTCGCTATGGGCTCTGATTGGTTGCTATGAGCCCTGTTTGGTTGTTATGAGCTCTGATTGGTCGCTATAGACTCTGATTGGCTGCTGCGGGCTCTGATTAGTCGCTCTGGGCTCTGATTGGTTGATATGGGCTCGGATTGGTTGCTACTGGCTCTGATTGGTCGCTATGGTCTCTGATTGGTCGCTATGATTGGTTGCTATGGGCTCTGATTGGTTACCAGGAGCTCTGATTGGTTGCTATGGGCAACAAAGAAATTCTTAGGCCTAAACAGTTTTCATACAGGCGGCCCATAATGTTTAGGTAAAAGCATTAGGGTTTTCCTCTTACAGTTTGCTATACACTACGATTCTGTCCAGTGCAATAATCTATAGAAAGTCAGGAGTTTGAATTGTGATGAGAATTTTCTTCATCAACAAAAAATCTCTTCAGAACTGGACTTTTTTTTTTATTTTTTACAAATTATAAAATACTATTTATTATTCTAAGTCTATTTGTAACATTATGTTAGGACTTGAAAAAAAAAAACCCATAAACATGTGTTAATATAGGAGGAAATATCACAACCGACTGCATGGATGAGTGATAAGCCAGGCCAGGTCACGTTACAATATATTGCAATATAAAGTTCATCAGCATGAAGATAGTGGAAGTCCTAATTTTCAATAAAACCTTGTCTTTATTCCACAACGATTAAAAAGTCCTTAAACAAAACATATGGCACAGCGTCTACACTGACGCGTTTCAGGAAGGTCCCGTAATCATAGTGTGAACCTCTCCCTTTTATACCACAAATGAGCACATGATTTAACTAAGTCAATTATTCAACAGATGAAAAGCTCATGATTGACCTGGAAAATACAGACCATCTAAAACACATTAAAACAGAAGAAAATCCCACATAATCACTTATAAATAATACTTGCACTATATGCACACCTTATTAGTAAAGGATGTCCTGCCTGATAAGTAATCCCGAGGGAGCACCTGTGCCCAAATGAAAAATCCAATAGCTTCTCAGCTAAGAAGTTTCTTACGATAATATCCGCCCCTCATGGTTTTTTTTGACCCCTTCTAGACCATTACAGGAAATGGAGGACGTGTCCCCATTATAAAAGTCATTGGATACCGCAGAATTTTTTGATGACATAGGTTTTAGTGAATAAGATAAATGACGTCTGATGCGTACTTTTAATGCATTAGATGTATACTCCACATCTTGAAGTGAACACTCGTTACAGGTAATTACATATATGACATTTAGGAAAACTTCTGTTATTCACTACAGATTTAAATTCGCAAGTTGTACATCTCGAGTTTCCACATTTGAAGAAACCATTTATTTTTAACCATTTATTTTTAACATTTTCTTATTTTTTCGCAAAAAGAATTGTAAATTATAGACCACAAAGATGGAGCCTGCTTAGCTACAAAATGCACTCCCTTCTCAATACAATCTCTAATATTATCCTTAATAAAGGTAAATGTCTTCTGGTTATATTTTTAATACAATTAAATTAGGAGCTACAACTAGTTGAAAAAAAAAAAAAAACAATGACTCATTTTTTTCACCCGAAAAATGATTATTCTTTCTTGTATTTCCAATTTTAAGAAGGTCCTCAAGTGCTATATTAGATAGTAGGCTACTGACCCTTAGTAATTTTCAGTAGGGGTGAGCGAATCGATTCCAACAAAGTGGAATTCATTTATAATTTCAGGAAAAATTTTATTCTGAATGAAGACGAAGTTCATGGCAATTCGTGGTAACAAATCTAAAATGGCCGCAAGCACATGGCATGACATGGGACAAAGAACTATGGGAGGAAGAAAAGAACACCCTCAATGACATGTGCAGACATGCAGCCAATCAACAGCCAGCGGGCTTATGTGACGTCATAGCCCTATACATAAGGCAGCCATGTTAAATTCTGCCACTTGTCACTTTATCTCCTATGTGCAAGCATCTGTCTGTAGCAGCACTACATTGCACTCTGTGCAAAATACTTTAGATTTTCAGAATACTGGGGTGAAAAACTTTCACAAGTGTGTGTCATATACACCAGCATTTTTTATTTTGGGATATTGCAATCTGTGGCAATCTGTATCCACTTTTTGTTGGGAATTCTGTGTCACATCCAGTGTGTGTGTATTTCTGCCCCTCACACGTGTGAAATCAATCCACGTCAGTCTGTAAGGATATTGCAATATGTGGCCAAGAGTTAATTTATCCACTTTTTGTGGGAAACTCTGTGTCAAACCCAGTGTATTTATTTCTCCCATACACACATCTGAAATCCATCCAGTTCAGTCTGTTGGGATATTGCTATCTGTGGAAAACAGTTAATTTTTATACTCTCCTCAATGGGTCTAAGTGGTGGAGGAAAAGCCTCTTTGTGTAACTTAGGCAAGAAGTGGAAGGATTTTAGGCACAAAGGGGTGACTGGATAGCATACAAATGATTTGCTTGCAATGAACTGAATGAAGAACCCCATTCTGACACTTATTTTTAGCAAAGATTCTTACTTTATTTTGGAAACCAGAAATAGGATAACCTTGAAGTAGAATATAAGTACTATTATCCCATATTAGTTCTAAATTCAAAGACTTATTCTGATATTTTTTAATGTGTTTTAGATGATATGCATTTTCTAGGTCAATCATGTGAGCTTTTCATCTTAGTTACATAGTTGGTACGGTTGAAAAAAGACACGTGTCCATCAAATTCAAATAAAGGGTGGGTAATGTGGGTGAAGGGAGGGAGACAAGGATTTCAAGCCCAGCCTCTCCACTGGTTAATGCCCTGAAACCAAAAAGGCAAGAACCAACCTGCTCCAGGGGAGACCCCATCTCTGACCCCAGAGCCACCAGCAGCCAGGATATATACGCATTAATATTCTTTAGTTTCAGGTAGTTATCTAAGCCTTTCTTGAAACTTCCAACTGTTCCTGTTGTGACCAGCTCCTCAGGTGGCTATTCCACAGATTTACAGTTCTCACAATGAAGAACGCTTTTTTCCCCGGGAGATTGAATCCTTTTTTCTCTAGCCGAAGGGAATGTCCTCTTGTCTTTTGAGGGGGCTTTACATGAAATCATTTTTCCCCATACTTTTTGTAGGGACCATTTATATAATTATACAAATGAATTGTGTTCCCCTGAAGACATCGTTTCGCAAGACTAAATAAATTCTACTAACCTCTGCTCATGACTAAGATACTCCATTCCCCTTATTAGTTTGGTTGCTCGTCTTTGCACTCTCTCTAGCTCCATTACATCTTTTCTATAAACTGGAGCCCAGAACTGAACAGCATATTCCAAGTGAGGTCACACCAATGCTTTATACAGCGGTAGAATTACATCCTTGTCCCGCGAGTCCATGCCTCTTTTAATACACGGCAATATCTTACTTGCCCTAGAGGCAGCTGATTGACATTGTATGCTGTTCTGTAGTCTATGATTACAAGAACACCCAGATCTTTCTCAACAAGCGATTCTCCAAGTTTTTCTCCCCCTAGGATATATGATGCCTGCAGATTATTCGTACCCAGATGCAGAACCTTACATTTATCCACATTGAACCTAATTTTCCAAGTGGATGCCCAAACACTCAGTGTGTCCAGGTCTGCTTGCAACTTATGAGCATCTTCCATTGACTGCACTACACTACATAGCTTGGTGTCATCTACAAAAATAGAAACAGTGCTATTAATCCCCTCCACTATATCATTAAAAAATACATTAAATAAAAGAGGACCCAGTACTGAGCCCGGGGACCACTCAGAGTAGGAGTCACTTACCACCACTCTCTGATTACGATACGGTAGCCAGTTTTTAACCCAATTACAAACTGTTATTTCTAACCCAATGGATTCTAATTTACCCAACAGACGCCTATGAGGGTCAGTGTCAAACGCCTTTGCAAAGTCTAAAAACACAATATCCACAGCCGCCCCGCTATCCAGACTTCTACTCACCTCTTCATAAAAACAGATCAGGTTGGTTTGACAACTTCTGTCCTTAGTATAACCATGCTGGCAATCACTTACAATATTGTATTCATCCACAAATTCCTGTATATAGTCCCTTATAAGCCCCTCAAACATTTTTCCCACAACAGGTATGTCACGGACGGCGCCGCAGCCTGTGGGGCAGGCTGTGGGCGTGTCTGTCCGACTACTCGTCTCCCGGTGCCGGGGCGAGTGGCGCCGCGGTCTGGGTGCCGGACCGTGGGCGCACTTGTCCTCCGGAGTCTAATAACTCACCCGTCCTCGTTCCTGACTCCCTGCGCCCTTGTGCCGGCCGCTGACCTATTTAGGGAATCCTCCTCAGGCAGCTCTCCGCCGGATCTTTAGTTTCCTTTGCCTATTGAGAAAGCGTTCCTGTAGCCTTGTTCTGATTACCGTGTACCGTACCGTTTGCCTCCGTCCCTCGACCACGAATCTTGCCGCCTGCCCTGACCTTCCTGCCTGTCCACGACCACGAACCATTGCCGCTTGTCCTGACCTTCTGCCTGTCCCCGACTATGAGCCTGCCTTCCGATTTTGTACCACGCTACACCTCGGCTGCCTCCACATGCAAGCCACATCAGGGGTAGCGACCTGGTAGACTCCTGCTGCAGCAAGTCCATCCCGCTTTGCGGCGGTGAAAACCGGGACCTACTTAGATTCCGCTCCCTGGCGTGGCTTACGCCATTGCTTGTGGTGGTACAGAGGATCCACTACCTCCAACTGTGACAGTAAGATCCGGCCATGGATCCCGCCAAGGTGCCGTTGCCCAGCAGGCTCAGCAACTGACACAACAGGCGCAACAGTTAGGTCACCTATCCACAATGATGCATCAACTCGTCGCCACTCAACGCCAACCTCCTTCCATAGTTGCTTCCTCTCCGGCATTTCCGTTGGGTCCAACCAAGTTCGACGGAGATCCAAAGCTCTGCAGGGGTTCCTCACCCAGTGCACCAAGCACATCGAGTTAATGCCAGACCAATTCCTGTCCGAACATTCGAGGGTGGCGTTCGTGATCAGCCTACACTCCGGCAAAGCGCTGTCATGGGCTACCCCACTCTGGGACAGGAGCGATCCAGTGACGATGGAGCTACAGGCCTTCCTTAAGGAATTCCCCAGTGTGTTTGAGGAACCTGCGCGGGCATCCTCCGCTGAAACCGCCCTCCTAAACTTGCACCAGGGGGATTCTTCGGTGAGAGACTACGCAGTGCAGTTCCGCACCTTAGCCTCTGAACTGTCCTGGAATGAGGCCACCCTATGTGCCACCTTTAAGAAGGACCTCTCCGGTATGGTTAAGGATGCGTTGGCTACAAGGGACATCCCACCTTCCCTCAGTGAGTTAATCTAGCTGGCCACCCGCATTGATGTGCGTTATGCTGAAAGGCAAGAGGATCTTCGGCAAGAACGTGAGACAGCCCGACCACATCGGTTCCCTCACCTGGCTCCAGTGTTCCAGAGGCCTATGCAATCATCACCATTACCCAGGGAGGAGCCTATGCAGGTCGACCGGGTGCAAATTTCTGAGCAAGAATTGGCCTGATGACGATCGGAGATTCTGTGCCTCTACTGTGGCAGCTCAGGGCATGTCCGGAGGAATTGTCCTCAACGTTCCAAGCGTCCGGGAAACGCCCGCACCTAGGTCCCGTGGGAGAGGTGACCCTAGGTGCAAGTTTCTCCTCTCCACGTCTCACGATGCCGGTCCAAAGTTCATCCCGCACTTCTCCACGCTGGTGGCCCCCATTGTGGCTCTCACTAAGAAGAACTCCAACCCCAGGAGTTGGCCACCCGAAGCTGAGGGAGCATTCTCGAAGTTGAAAAACGCTTTTGCCTCTGCATCTATCCTGGCGCTACCGGACCCCATGAAGCCTTTTTCTCTAGAGGTGGACACCTCTTCTGTTGGGGTTGGAGCAGTCCTCACGCAAAAGGGGCCTACGGGCAAAACGGGGTCACTTGTGGGTTCTACTCCAAGACGTTCTCTCCGGAGGAGATGAATTATACTATCTGGTCTCGGGAGTTTCTGGCCATGAAACTGGTGTTAGAAGAATGGCGGTATCTGCTGGAAGGTGCCAGGCATCGCATCTGTATCTATTCGGACCATAAAAACCTTCAATATCTCCAGTCTGCCCAAAGTCTTAATCCACGCCAGGCCAGGTGGTCTCTATTCTTTTCCCAATTTTATTTCCAGATCCACTTCCGTCCCGCGGAAAAGAATGTCAAGGCTGATGCCCTTTCGCGTGCGGCTGACGTGATCGGCGAAGAAGTGGCCCCAGAACACATTATACCCCCTGAGCACCTTGTCTCCCCAACTCCTGTTGACCTCCGGAACATCCCGCCAGGAAGAACATACGTGGGTCCCACGCTCCGAAAAAAAGTCCTGAAGTGGGGACATTGTTCTTTGATGGTCGGATATCCTGGTACCCGTAAGACTTACCTTCTTATCTCCCGGTTATACTGGTGGCCGGACCTCGCCAGGGATGTCAGGGAGTTTATTGAGTCCTGCATCACCTGTGCCCGCAATAAGACGCCTCGTCACAAACCAGCGGGACTTCTTCATCCCCTGCCCAGTCCCTGGTCACATGTGGCCATAGACTTCATAACCGACCTTCCCCCCTTTTCTGGTAACACAGTCATCTGGGTGGTTACGGATCGGTTTTCGAAGATGGCACATTTTGTCCCGTTGCCAGGCTTACCCTCTGCCCCACGCCTGGCAAACCTGTTTTTTCATCACATTTTTCGTTTGCACGGGTTGCCCCTGCAAATCGTCTCGGATCGTGGGGTCCAATTCGTTTCTAAATTCTGACGAGCCCTCTGTTCCCTACTTCAGGTGAAGCTCGACTTCTCCTCAGCCTACCACCCCCAGACAAATGGTCAGGTAGAGAGGGTCAACCAGGTCCTGGGAAGTTATTTGCGCCACTTCGTCTCGGCTCGTCAGGATGACTGGTCCGACTTGCTGTCATGGGCAGAATTCTAGTACAATTCTCTAGATTCTGAGTCCATGGGTGCCTCTCCCTTCTACATTGTGTACGGTAGGCACCCCCGCCCACCTCTCCCATTAGCATCCCTGTCTGAGATCCCAGCAGCAAATACGTTGGTCCAAGATGTAAAGGTCGTTTGGGCCCTAACTCGCCAGTCACTGCTTCGAGCTTTGGCATGCACGTAGACTCAGGCAGATAAGCAAAGGAGTTCCCCCCAGTTTTTTCCCCGGGTGATAAGGTGTGGTTATCGGCCAAATATGTCCGCCTTAAAATTCCGAGTTATAAATTGGGGCCCCGTTACGTGGGTCCATTCGAAGTGCTTAAACGCATAAACCGGGTGGCCTACAAACTCCAGCTCCCACCTTCCATGCTGTGACGGCTGGGTAGTGGATCCGCCGGACCACCGCAAGCGATGATAGTTAAGCCACGCCAGGGAACGGAATCTAAGTAGCCCCCGGTTTTCAACAGAGCCCGCCGCAAAGCGGGATGGACTTGCTGCGGCGTGAGGCTACCAGGTCTCCCCCCTACGTGGCTTGCTTGCGATGGGGGCCCGAGGTCAGCGTGGTACAGAAACGTAGTCCGAGAATCGTAGTCGTGGGCAGGCAGAAAGTCAGGGCAGGGGGCAATGGTTTGTGGTCTGGACAGGCGAAGGTCGGGGCAGGCCAGAGGTTGGAGTCGGGAAACGTAGCGAGAGGTCTGGTACACGTAAAGCAGGAATACACTTTAAGGAAGCATTCTCTAAGGCCCCGGCAACATAGATCAAGCAGGGAAAGTGACGTGGGTGCAACACTTATATAGGAACAGCCCCCGGTAATTACCCAATTACCGGCGCACTGTCCCTTTAAATTCACAAGGACGAGCGCGCCGCTTTGCGCAATCGGCCGGCAGGGACGAGGACCGGACGGGAGCGAGGCCAGGTGAGGGGAAATGGAATGGTGGCGCCGGGGCCCGGGCCGTGCGGCCCGCGGGGGCCCCCCGCTACGCCGGACCCGTTATGGGAAACGCGGGTGCGACCCGCGGTCCGTGGCCCGGACCGCGCGCCAACCGTACAGTCCACCCCCCTTAGCCTCCCCACCTTTTTAGGCTGCAGAAATCTGAGGATGAGGTCCCGATTCAGGATGTTAGATTCAGGCTCCCAGGATCTCTCTTTGGTCCAAAGCCCCTCTCAATCCACGAGGAAGAAACGCCCTCCCTCTGACCGTTTTCATAGCCAAAATGTCTTTACCTCAAAGATGTCAGCGGATTCGGCTAATGGGGAAGGCGTCACTTTCTTCCGAGAAAACCCGGGTTTTCAGAACCAAGGCTTAAGGAGGGATACATAAATGGTTGGGGATCCGGAGGGGAATGGAGGCAAACAGAGCTTGTATGTCCCGGGTTCAACTGCGGAAGAACCTTGAAGGGTCCGAGGAAGCGAGGGCCCAATTTAAGACAAGGGACCTTCAGGCGCACATATCTTGAGGAGAGCCAAATTTGGGTCCCCAGGGAGAAACGTCGGGCAGGTCTTCTCCTTTGTCTGCCTGAGACTCATACGGGCAGAGGCCCAAAATAGAGAACATCGCGCTCCCGCCAGATGGCCTTGATATCCTGAACCTGGTCGTTGACAACTGGCACATCCAAGTCAGGAGGCAGGGGAAGGGGGGGGGGGGGTTGCAGGTGGCGGCCATAGACTACAAAGAAGGGGGAGACCCCCGGCAGCATCCGAATCCCGATGTTAACGCAAATTCACCCAGGGGAGCAGCTCGGTCCAGTTGTCCTGATGTCCGGACACAAAGTGACACAGGTTTTCTCCCAGAATCGGGTTTCACTCCTCCACCTGCCCTTTGGGAAATGAGTGGTATGCCAATGAAAAGTCCAACTTGACTTGCAGACGGGAGCACAATGCATCCCCAAAAATCGGGAAACAAATTGAACCCCGCGGTCGGATGACAATGTGTGAGGGCAGTCCATGAGGGAAGATATCCGGAAGAAAAGATTAGCCAATTGTGGGGCAGACGGCAGCCAGGGAGAGGCAAAAAGTGGGTCATTTTAGAGAACCGGTCCTCACGACCCAGATGACTGAATTCCCCAGAGGGAGACTGGTAGGTCAGGGGACGAATTCCATCGCAAATGTGGTCCAAGGGATTTCCGGCACGGGCAGCGGTTTCAAGAGACCTGCAGCCTGTGGCGGGGGCCCTTGTTCCGAGCACAAGTGACACAGGCGAGGGTGAAGTCCTTGACATCCTGTGCTAGAGTCGGCCACCAGTATGCCGCGAGATCAAAGCATAAGACTTCCGAGCTCTGGGATGACCAGCCACAAAGGAGCTATGCCCCCACTCCAGAATCTTCCCCTGAGTCCCCAGCGGCACGTACGTCTTCCCCGTAGGAATGTTTGGAGACCTGGGGGACCACGTGAACCAACCGTTCAGGGGAAATGTTGGGGTTGTGACACGGGTTCTTCACCGACCACGTCCGAGGCACGAGAGAGGGCATCACCTTGACGTTTTTCTCAGCAGCCGGAATGTATACGAAAATCAAACCGAGAAAAAAAAAGAGACCCCCGGGCTTGGCGGGGGTTAAGACGTTGGGCCGTCTGAAGGTACAGCAAATTTTGTGGTCTGTAAAGATGTCGATTGGTGACGAGCCCCCCCAGCAGATGTCGCCACTCCTCTAGGGCTAACTTGATGGCCAAGAGTTCCCAGTCCCCAATGGCATAGTTCCGCTCAGCCGGCGAAAAGGTCTTTGAGAAGAACCCACATGTGCAAATCTTGCCTTTGGAGCTTCTCTGTGTGAGGACCGCCCCTGCCCCCACGGAAGAGGTATCCACCTCCAAAGAGAACGGTTTCTCGGAATCAGGCCGACCAAGAAGGAGCAATGGAGAAGGCCGTCCTTTAGATCCACAAACCCCTTTCTCACCTCCGGGAGGCCAACATCTCGGGTTCGCATTCTTCCTATAAGGGTCACGATAGGAAGCCCCCAAAGGGTGGAAAGTGGGAATAAATTGCCGGTAATAATTTGCGAAGCCCAGGAAGCGCTGTATCGCCCGAAGACCGACAGACGGGGCCATTGTAGCACCGCAGAGTTTTTCCCCGGTCATCTCTAGGCCTTCAGCCGAACCTATGTAGCCGAGGAAAGGTAGGTTGGTCCGATGGAATAAACATTTCTCCAGCTTGGCGTACAGTCGGTTGCTGCGCAGACGTTGCAGAACCTGGCGTACTTGAGCCCGGTGAGTCTGAAGATCAGGGGAATAAATCAGGATGTCATCTAGGTATACTATGACGCAGGTGTACAAGAGATCCCGGAAGACATCGTTGCCGAGTTTTTGGAACACCGTGGAGCGTTACAGAGCCCAAAGGGCATCACGAGGTACTCAAAATGTCCATCTCGGTATTGAAACGCCGTTTTCCCCACTCTTTCCCTCTCCCGAATTCAGATGAGGTTATAGGCTCCTCGCAGATCCAACTTGGAAAACACTTTAGCCCCCTTGAAACGGTCAAACAGCTCTGAGATCAGTGGGAGAGGTAGCGTTTTTTTACGGTGATCTTTTAGACCCTGTATCTATACACGGGTGGAGGGAACCATCCTTCTTTTGCACGAAGAAAAACCCGGCTCCGGCTGGGGGGGAGAAATTTTGAATGAATCCTTTCTGCAGGTTCTCCCAATGTAGGCCGACATGGCCTGAGTCTCCCGGCACGGACAGCGGGTAGACCCTCCCCCGGGGTGGACGGTTCCGGGAGGAGGGCAATAGGACAGTCTAAGGCCGATGTGGTGGCAGCGAAAACGGCCTCTTTCTCGGAGAATACATCCCCAAAGTCCTGGTACTTTGGCCGGCCAGGCCTGGCAAGGCTTGACAAGCGGAGGGGGAGAAGTGGGAGGCAACGGGCCCTGGTACCTCCAAGCAAGTTCTGGCATTCCGGTCCCCAACGCAGGACTTCGCCTGTCTTCCAATCGAGCGTAGGCGTGACGTTGCAGCCAGGGAAGCCCCAAGAGGATCGCCGAGGAAGAACGTGGAACCCGATCTTCTCCTTATGTAGCGCCCACACACGGAGTGTCACCGGGCCCGGGGTTTCATACTGGATGGGGTTTACTGAGGAGCTCCCCACTGACCGAAGAAATAAGCAAGGCTTCCAGCCGGAAAAACGGTATGCGGTACCCGGGGTTTCCAATGAGGCAAGGATGAAGTTCCCGGCAGAGCTGAGTCCAGGAAAGCAGGGAAATCCGGAACACGGACCAGCATCAGTAGTCACCTCCACTGGCATCATCAGACGTGGAGAGGGGACAACTGCACCTAGGACCGCCTCTCCTAAAGGCACCTAGGGGTGAGCGTTTTCCGGACGCTGGGGACGTAGCGGGCAGCTTCTGCGAAAATTTTCCGGGCTGGCGGTAGAGACATAGCTTCTCGGTTCGGCGACGGTTCAGCTCCTGCTCGATAACTGGGCCCGGTCCACTTGCAGGGTTCCACCTCAGAGGCTTGAGGGGACAGCAATGGAGGATGCTGAAAAACGGGGCCAGGGGAAACCGCCGACGGGGCGTGCAGAGTCTCTTTCCTGACGCAGCTCCTCCTGCCTGTCTGCGAATCTTATATCAATCCAGTTGCTAAAGGATTAGTTCACCAGGGGGACGGGAGGTCTCTTGCTGCCAAAGGTCCTTTACCCGCTGGACAGGCCCTTTTTGAAAGTGCACAGAGGGCGGCCCTCATTTTCCCCGTGAGCTCCGAAGCCAGCGTACGGAACTGTACCGCATAGTCACCCACCGAAGAGTCGCCCTGTCGAAGGTTAAAGAGGGCGGTCTCAGCAGAGGAAGCACGCGCCGGCTCCTCGAAACCGTTTGGGAATTCCTGGAGAAAAGGTCTGTAGATCCGCAGACACAGGGTCGTTCCTATCCCAGAGGGGGAGTCGCCCAAGCCAGGGGCCCTTTCCCCGGAAAGTAGACTCACCACGAAGGCCACCCTTTGACCTCTCCGAGGGAAACTGATCCTCGATCAGTTCTATGTGCATAGAGCACTGGGTAATGAAACCCCGGCGGAGCTTGGGATCCCCGGCAAAGCTGATGGATAAGGGGAGCCGAAGCTTGGGTCCCACGGTAGCCAATGGGATGGCAAACGTAGAAAGGAGTCACCGACGGGGCCGCAGGTGGAGACTGTTGCTGGGATGCAGGAGCTGACCACATGCGGCATCCCAAACCCTCTGTACCTTCAAATTCTGGTCTGGAACCTCTCGTAAGGATCCCCCCTTCTTGGGATGGCACACCTTGGGGGATTACATGAGGGTCTAACGTATTTTTGATGGGGTTTGGGTGAAAAGCTGGACCAGGTAAAGTGATGTAGTTTAAGGCCCTCCCGGAAAGGAACTAAAGTAGCCCGGATTCCCAAGCCCCCAAAAAGGGGAGGCTTTCGGGCCCTGTGCTACCAGTTCATCCCCCCTGCGGCCCTTCAATGGGCCGGGCCCGGGGTGAAGCGCGGTACAGCCGGTTCGCAAATTAAAGTCCGTGGCCGGTAAGGCGGCCGGCGGCCTTTTGGGGCATGGAAGGGAAGGGCATGGACCGCACATCCTCACACTATACGTTTATCTAATGCTTCTCAGCAAAACTATAAAAAATATGAACAGGAGGTTCTTAGTTTACTTTTTGATCAAAACGTTTAGGCCCACTTGCCACATCGAGGCGACCTCTATTAAGTGGGTCCCTATGCTAAATGGAGGTAACACTGCATGGCGGCCACCACAGCAGCAAAAACCACACAGATGAGAGGCACAGCCCAGTGGCCCAACAGCACCACTGCTGCCAGACCTAGCCCCCCGACTCTGGACTGCACCACCCCACCAGCACAGTATCACAGCAGCAGTGGCCGCCACACAGCAACACCACCACAAAAGGAAAGGTAGACACTGCTCACCTTCCCAGGGCTCCCTGCATACAGACTGCAAGAAACAGGGCATTAACCCTTATACAGACTAATGCTATTTAAAAACACCTGGGCCAAATGGGGAGGAGTGCTGATCCATGAGTGCAAAGAAAAGAATGTATATATACAAACATGGAAGGGAGAGGCATGGACCGCACATCCTCACACTATATGTTTATCTAATGCTTTTAAGCAAAACTATATAAAAAATGAACAGGAGGTTCTTAGTATACTTTTTGATCAAAACATATAGGCCCACTTGCCACGGGGCTCCTGCTTCGGCAGCTCTCCGCCGGATCTTTAGTGACCTTTGCCTATTGAGAAAGCGTTCCTGTAGCCGTGTTCTGATTACCGTGTACCGTACCGTTTGCCTACGTCCCTCGACCACGAATCTTGCCACCTGCCCTGACCTTCCTGCCTGTCCACGACCACAAACCATTGCCGCCTGTCCTGACCTTCTGCCTGTCCCCGACTACGAGCCTGCCTTCCAATTTTGTACCACGCTACACCTCGGCTGCCTCTGCAAGCAAGTCACGTCAGGGGTAGTGACCTGGTAGACTCCCGCCGCAGCAAGTCCATCCCGCTTTGTGGCGGGCTCTGGTGAAAACCGGGACCTACTTAGACTCCGCTCCTTGGCTTGGCTTACGCCATCGCTTGCGGTGGTCAAGAGGATCCATTACCTCCAACCGTGGCAAGATATTAAACTTACTGGTCTCTAATTACATGGGCAAGACCTGGAGCCTTTTTTGAATATGGGAACCTCATTTGCCTTGCACTGGTCTCCTGGCATTATATTAGTCACCAGAGATTCTCTAAATATCATATACAGAGACACACCAACAACCGAGCTGAGCACTTTAAGAACTCTTGGTTGTATGCTATCAGGGCCTGGAGCCTTGTTCACATTCAGTTTATTTAACTTGGCTTGGACCATTTCTACACTGAGACAATTAATTATATCAGATGATTTATTAACAGTACTGGAACCACGGACATCCGCACTGGGCCCGCCCCAATCAGCTCTAGCACTGCTCCCATTAGTAGTGACTCTATCTACATCTGCACTGGGCCACCCCCATCAACTGCTTTCTCCTTGTTAGTATATACTGAGCTGAAGAACCTATTTAGCACCTCTGCCTTCTCCTGATCCACACTGACCAGCTCCCCATTACAGTTTTTTAATGGCCCTACATGCTCCAACTTTGGCTTTTTGCCATTTATATGCTCAAAGAGTTTCTTTGGGTTTGTCTTGCTGTCCTCGGCCACCAGCCTTTGATTTTGAATTTTAGCTGCTCTTACAGATTTTATTAAGCTCTTTGTAATTGACAAAGGCTGATGCTGACTAGTGATGAGCGATTGTGTCAATTTCGTCAATTATCATGTCGATAGTGTAAAGTTGCTAATTTAAGGTAAAACATTAAAATCTGTTTAATCATTACATCCTTTTGTTTAAACTGCTTTTTACTGCTTTTTTCTGCTTTACTGCTATTACATCCTTTTCCAAGTATCAGATATTTTCCACCTAGCTTTATTTGGAACATATGCACTGCCAGCTTCAGTAAGAAGTCATATCAAGAAACCAAAGAAATTCCTCTCAGACAATATAGAGAGAAGTTCAGAAATGTTTCTTATCAGCTAATGCCTAGCAACATTGCGTAGATGCAGGAGACTATGAGGTCTCAGCAACGGCCAATTAGCCAATGATAATCATGTGATTCAAAGTTATATCAAATTGTACCTTCCTGTGATTAAAGCAGATGCTATACACCACTCATGTGCATGGCATGTAATTTCTCAGCTCTTAAGCTGTCGACAGCTGTAATCATATAATTTAGATGGGACATCTAATTGAATAAGGAGTAGAAAGAAAAAGATAATTCTACACCTAATTACGATTCTGACAATAGTTGATAGTCGATTATCGCCGATGACCATTAGGCTATGTCTACACTGCACAGAAAAATGTCCGTTTTTTTCAGCGTTTTTCGTTTTCTAAAAACGCTGGAAAAACTACTGTAATCATCTCCCATAGACTCTAACGTAAAAACGTCGTGCTATCTACACTGAGCTTCTTTTTTCTGCTCTTTTTTTTACTGGTCGTATTTTGCAACATGCTCTAAAAAACGGCAGAGGCGGGCAGAAAATTTACTACAGGAGTCTATGTAAAGCGGCAGACGTCTTTTGGCGCGTTTTTTGGCGCGTTTTTGCTGCGGTTTTTGCCGCAATTTTTCAATGAAAACCCTCCCAGGAGACCCAAGTCCCACCTATAGTTGGTGTAACAAAGGTTATATCTTATCAAATCTGCATACAAGTGTCTGATGTGTCCTTTTTTGTACCTTTTGTAATAAAGTGATCATGCTTTGGTCGCTAACGATTTTTGCACAATTCATATATTTTTCGCTAAAAATATGTTTTTTATTGATTTTGGTGCCAGAATCCATTTTTTTGTGGATTTTGGTGCTAAAATCTTTTTCTTAACATATTTTGGCGCTAATAAAGTTATATCATTTCTGAAACCAAAAATACGTTTTTTTTACGGATTTTGGCTCAAGAATCCGTTGTTTTACGGATTTTGGCACTAAAATACTTTTCTTTACAGATTTTGGCGCTCATAAAGTTATCTCGCTTCTGACACAAAAAAATATACGTTTTTTTTACGGATTTTGGTGCCAGAGTCCATTTTTTTACGGATTTTGGTGCTAAAATCCTTTTCTTAACATATTTTGGTGCTAATAAAGTTATCAAGCTTCTGACGCCAAAAATACTTTTTTTTACGGATTTTGGCACCAGAATCCGTCTTTTTACGAATTTTGATGCCAAAATCCTCTTCTTAACATATTTTGGCGCTAATAATGTTATCTCACTTCTGACTTCAAAAATACGTTTTTACGGATTTTGGCCCACAAATCCGTTTTTTTTACGGATTTTGGCACTAGAATACTTTTCTCAACATATTTTGCCGCTAATAAAGTTATCTCGCTTCTGACGCCAAAAATACGATTTTTATGGACGTTTTTTACGCTAAAATCTTTTTCTTAACTTTATAAGCGCCAAAACATGTTAAGAAAAGTATTTTAGCGCCAAAATCCGTAAAAAAATGGATTCTTGCGCAAAAACTCAGAAGAGAGAAAACTTTAGTAACGGCAGAATATGTTAAGAAAAGGATTTTCGCGCCAAAAGCCGTAAAAAAACGGATTCTTGGGCCAAAATCCATTAAAAAAACGTATTTTTGGTGACAGAAGCAAGAACTTTATTAACGTCAAAATCCGTAAAATTACGGATTTTAGCACCAAAATCTGTTATAAAATTTACTATAGGGCCAAAATCCATAAAAAAAGTATTTTTGGCGACAAAAGCGAGATAACTTTATTAGTGCCAAATAGAGATGGCGAATCTTCCCAAAAACGAAATGGATTTT